>MU006577.1:254941-499043 GCA_010093795.1 Sporormia fimetaria CBS 119925 | reverse complement strand
GGTGTTGATGCGCAAGGAAATGGCAGAACTTCGAAAGGTAGCCGAGACTGCAACAGAACGAAAAGGTCGAAAGAGAAAGTATGTACGAACAGAGGAAACACGTACTGTTGGTGAGGTACAAGATTTAATCGCTTCTGAGGCGGTTGGTGGGGAGAGAGAGGGCGAGAAGCCTGCAAGGAGGGCTCGTAAAGAGAGACTGTGAGCGTTGCGGCGAGACTGGCCACAATGTGCGCACCTGCGAAGTACTGATTGAGGATGAAAATGATAGCGATAAGTCTGAATAATATTTTGGTATCCTGCAATTTGATATATCTTGTTGTGGTGTTGATATATGGACGTATCAGGCGTGCAGTATGGTGGGGTGTCCCGCTCGCTTGGGTTGTCCCGCTCGCATGGGAAACACGTTATAACATTTATAGTTACCTTAGGGAACAGTATAGAAGTAAGAGAGAGGGTAGAAGGATTATTGATATGCGTTGAGGAGCTCGTAATCGTACGGTGCTCTAGCTTATATCTAGCTGTTTCTGCGACCCTAGAGACGAGCTACCCAAGCTCTACCGTTGTAGAAAAGGCTAGATCTAAGCCAGATTTGTAGGGACACCCTACGAGCTACCTAGGGGTTCCGTAGTAGGCTATTTATGTAGCCTACGTAGAGTTGCTCTCTTTCTACTCTCTTTACACGCACTTGTTCTAGAGTATGTTGTATTATATACCTATTATTTACCTTAGGGAAGGAGGTTTAGATAAGAGAGAGGGTAGAAGGATTGTTTAGCATGCGTTATAGAGCTCGTAATCGTAGGGTGCTTTTAGGCTAGTTTATATCCAGCTTCTTCTGCAACCCAAGAGCCTGGTGCACATGCCATAGAACCAGGTATTGATACGCTTGATGCCGGCGTGAAAAGACTTCGGGACTCTATCCTACAAAGTAATACTGTACAAGCCCTCATTCCCCATGTACTTCCCCCCAAACAGCCTACTTCTTACTCAACCTCTGGTCCATGGCCTTGTTAATCACCTTCTGCATCCCTCCGGTATTGTCCTCGATATCCGCCAGCTGTTTCTCGAGATCCGCGATCTTCCTCCCTGCAGCCGTATCCGGGCTGGAAGCTGCCGCAACGCCCTTCGTCTGTGCCTGGTTGACCTTGCCGTACACCGCCATAGCGCTCGCGATCATACCGCTAAGATCGCTAACATTGCCAGGAACAACCACACTCGTACCCTCCTTGGCCAGGTTCGAGAACGCCTCGACGTACTTCTCCGCAACCGACAGAGAGATGGCGCCCTGCGCAGCCTCCTTGCCCTCTGCGATCGACCTGCCAACAGCCTCGATACCTGAAGCCGTGGCCTGCGCTCTTAACCGAATCGCCTCTGCCTCACCACTCGCCAGGTTGACCTGCTCCGCCTTCAAAGCCTCGGAGGCCAGAATAACCGACTGCTTCTTTCCCTCTGCGATATTGATAGCAGACTGTCTCTGACCCTCCGACTCAAGGATTTCGGCGCGCTTTGATCGCTCGGCGGTAACTTGGCGGTGCATGGCTTCGACGACGCCTTCCGGCGCGTGGATATCGCGAATTTCGTAACGTAGACAGGTCACGCCCCAGTCCTGGGCGGCTTCGTTGATGGCGGCCGTGATATTAGCATTGAGATTCGCACGTTCCTTTAGGACGTGATCGAGAGAGAGCTGGCCGATTTCGGATCGCATTGTCGTCTGTGCCAGCTGCGAGATGGCGTATTCCGCATCCTCAACACCGTAGCTAATCTGGTCAGAGAAGAACTCTGACTCGTATCTTGGAGCTTACCTCGCCTTGTAGGCATCGAACACTCGTGTGTACAGCACACCATCGAGCTCCAATGTCACGTTGTCCGCTGTGATTGCGCTCTGGCTGGGGATCTCAATCGCGGCTTCTTTCAAACTCTTCACATAGGCTATGCGGTCGATAAAGGGTATAAGAAAGGCGAGGCCTGGTTTCAGGATTCTGTGGAAACGTCCCATGCGCTCGACAATCCAAGCTGTCTGCTGGGGTACAAAGCGAATGATGGTATTGGAGGGTGTACTGCGTGATGACTGGAAATACGAAGGACTTTGTCCTATTGAGCCAAAGACATTTGGTTGTTGGCTTCCCGACTGGAAGTATGTGGGAGCAGCTTGCCCCTTCGGGTTTGGCTGGCGGGTTGGTGATGTGGTTGAAAAGGTGCGGGCGGGCGTGGCGGCGAGCGGTACTGCTCTGGATACTATGCCCAAGGCAGCCCGGGGGGCACGCGTGCGGCATAACATGTTGAGAGCGTTCAACGTAGGTGCTCGTTGCTGTCGTAATGCGAGATGCGGACATCTACTTAACGGAGCTCCGCGCTGGTGTCCAGGTGGAGCTAGCGGGTGCTTACATAATATGGACTTAACCTTGGAAGCTAGAGCACCCTACGATTCCGAGCTTCTTAGGGCATGTTCAACAATCCTTCTTCCCTCTGTCTTAGTTTCCGCTTCCTCCTTAGAGGTACGTAACTGCATATAATAATATATGCTCTTGCAGAACAGCGTGTAACGTAGTAAAAAGAGGGTAGAAAGATTTTAAGAGACGGAGGAAGGTGTTAGGGCGCCCGTAATCTGCAAAGACGACGAAGGCTGCCCAAACAGCTGTTTGAAATGCTTCTAAATAGCTCGTACGGTGCTCCCAAACATTCGGCTCGAGAGAGTATAAGTACCTAGGAACAACCACGCGCATTCGACACCAGTTGACATCTACATCCGACGTCCCCGATGTCCGGGAACCAATCATTTGATCATGGTGCCATTCTGGACAGTTGAAGTGCACGCTACCTTGAGACTTATCCTCTTATGTTCTCTTCCGCCGCGAGCCATTTTTAAGCACCGCTCTATCCGCAAAATGGCACTACATTCATTAGAAGCATAGGCTGTCACTACTCTTCGGCCGGATCCAGTGGCTTCTTTTTCACTCATTCGCTGCATGCCGCACAAGCCACTATATGTGGAATCTTTCCCAGTTGGTTTCTATTTCCTTCACACCCATTTAGTACCGCATCCACCCCTGCTTGTCGGTCATCGTGCCTCGAATACTACTGCAGGAGCTACTGCAGTCGATGACTCTGTCCAGCTTCTAAATCTGGTGTTCCGTTGCAACCCACTGCTCTATAAAGGTGTTATTTCTCCGCTTTATTCCGGCCATCATGTCTTTTCCCTCTTCATCACACGTTTGCTCCTTCTTTCCCACTAGTTGCGTCTCGTACTAATGTACTAATGCAAGCTACAAAGCTGACGACGATATGACTCTAGGTAGCAGCGAGCCTGGAGGATTTAGACGTTACGAGGTTTCAACGTTCATCGTCATTGATCCTCGTGTACCGTCTTACTTTCACCCTCTGGGCCCTCCTAGCCTGGTGCCTAATCAGTCAACGTACTGAACCATAGTGCTAACAGACAGCAGTGAGCAGTATACGTGAGCAGTCTACGCGGCTTTCGGAAACGGCGGAATGCGTAACATTCAGGGTACTCGTCTGGTGCCAGCCGAGAGCCTCCGGTCTCGTCCATATAAATACAAGTATTCTTGCCCTCAAGTTCCCTTTTCGACACCTTCCGATCTTATTAACCTTTCATAAGGTGCAGGAATCACCCACTCCCTGACATTCTACAATGGCTCGTCCACATCTTTGCTTGCGTCATGCTATCTCCTCTTCTTCGGTTTTGCTCCCTGTCTTGCCAAGGTCGACGTCCGCAATGCACAGTCGCGTGGGACAACCGTTGACCTCAACCATAAGCTTCCATCAGGGCTCAGCCTGGGCTCGCCTGGTCCTGGCGGGGATTTCAGATGGATCTGTACGGATTGTGGGATCTCAGGAAAGCTAAACGTCATACTCAGCCATAGTGGTGTGGAGATTCGCCCAGTAGATACCATCGACATCGTGGGCCAGGTCAAGGCGATCGCAATACCAGATGGCACCCATAAGGAGTTCAAGAAGGAGTTTGATCTGATTCCCGACTCTGCTTCTTCGGTAGGCTCGGGGGATATCAAGATTAGGGGGACGTCGAAATTCGGATTCGAGCTAGGTGCCACAGGCTTCATACCAGGGATCCAATACGGCTTCAACGCCACCATCGACAATGACGCCATCTTTTCTATAGGCTTTCAAGACCTCGAACCTAACGTGCAAGGATGGACGCCTGACTTTCATCCTGTCCCTCTGAAGCCAGACGTATCGGCAGGCGTTTCGGCGGAAATATACATCAAACATGGAGTATACGTTGAGTTTGAGGCTTTCGGACAGGATTGGATTGTCTATTTCGGCCTCAAATCTCCTGCGTTCAAAGTCAAAACCGAAATACCCATCGGTATGTGCCTTGTGGTCCTTCACAGCATGCAGAACATTCAGTTAACATTAAATAGCGCAGGATGCCTGCCCCGCAGCGGCATTGGCGAACGGAATGGGAAATGGCCCGGCTGGTGTTAAGGGGAGTATCGTCGCTTCCGGCGGTCTCGAAGTGGAGATCAAGAAGGGAAAGAAGGGAGGTTCAGACGACAAGAAGCCTGACAACAAGAAGCCTGACGACGACCCCGACACTAAACACCATCATCATAATCCCAACGACCCCGACACTGATCCTGATGACCCTCACACTGATCCCGACGACCCCAACCCTAATGATCTCATTGAGGCAGTCAAGGACGGCAAGAACCTCTGGGACAAATGGGGCAAATTCCTTCTCGGAGATGACAACGATGATCCTGATGATGACCGCCGTCGTAAGTCCGGCACCAAGACAAAAAAGAGTTACGCGTGGCGAAACTATCTGTTGCCGGATCGAAAGCGTCAGTCGCAAAATCCCCTGGATGACTACGAGCATCAGGTATTTGCAAAAAGAGACTTGAATGTATACGAGCTACCACTCTTCGAGACCTGCTACCCCCTGGGGGCTGAGCCGACGCAGACTTCTGCGGAGCCTGTCACAGAAGCCCCAGGTTGGGAGCCGGAAGGCATACCACAAACGCCGGACGTGACGCCAGGAATAGTACCAGGAATCCCGGGACCTCAGGATCCATCCGCAATTTGGCCATTCCCGACGCCTACTATAGTAGAAACTCAAGGATTGCCCCAAGTCTGGCAATATGGATCCCAACTCTGGGCATACACGCCGCCTGCAGTAGAAACTCAAGCAATACCGGGAATTCCCCAAGGCTGGACAGTCGTGCCGCCTGCAGTAGAAACTCAAGCACCACAAGGATTACCCCAAGTCTGGCAAGTTGGATCACAATTCTTCACAATCGTGCCGCCTGCCACGGTTGAAACTCAAGCACCACAGCAAGTCTGGCCAATCCCGGCGCCATCTACAGTGGGAACTCAAGCACCACAGGGATTTTCCCAAATCTGGCCTATGATGACGCTAGCTACAGTGGCAACCCAAGCACCCCCGGGGCCACCAATCGTGACACCAGCTATAGTGCCAGGAACTCAAGAGCCACAGGGATTGCCTACTGTCGGTAGCCTTGTGTTTCATCACGGTCCTCGGGTCTCGTTCGCACCCAAAGACTGATACAGTAGATTGATATATAGTGTGCTTGACGAGGGGGTTTTAGGGCTTCAGTGGCTTATCATGTCTGGAGGTTTCAGGTGTGAGAAGGGTGTCAGAAAAGAGTGAGAGAAGGCTTGACGGCGATGCCTTCTTCTACGGGTTTCTTGACTTGGAAGAGGTTGATAATACCTGCTTTAGAACAAGTCCGTGTAAAAAGAGGAAAAAGAGAGTAACTCTATATAGAAACTTTGTTATAAAGCTATGGCGCCTATAATTTACAAAGGCGTAGAGGTAGGCCGCCTAAATAGCTATTAAGGGCGCTTCTAGATAGCTCTTCGTTACAAAGGGTAAAGTATCTACTAAGTAGGCGTAACTCCAGTCTTTCATGCAACCTAAGAGCCGAGGATGCGCGGTACGAAGAGAGCAAAGGTCCATTTGAAGCGTCCGCTTGAGCTTTGTACGGCGATGAGAAATTTAGTTGTCACTGGTGAACCTGTGCGAATTTAGTAAGATTGCGTGAGACAAAGTAGGAAGCGCAATACAGACCTGTGACCACAGCTGGGACAATGATAAAATATTGTCGTTCCTTCATCCGCACTCCGCATCTGCAAATCCCGAAACCGCATCTCCGGGTGCTGGCATTGCGGGCATGTGTGACTGACTAGCGCCCACGTCTGCATTTCTCCTTCCATGGGAATCTGGATCTTTGACTTCTTCCGCTGGAGTGAGGAAGGGAAGGCATTTGGTTTCGAATGGGTGGTTTGAGTGGATGGCCATTGGTTCGGCGATGATGTGTGAGCGAAGGTCATTGTGAACAATATAAAGAGGGGAGGAGGGGAACGGTTCAGGTACTTTTATTGGAAGTCTCGCAAACGTCACATTTTATCGTCTTCTCTGCTAATGGCTGGCGGTTAAGGAGAGCGCCGCATGTGGTGCAGAAAAGAAGGGTGCCGACTAAAGACATTTGAGCATACGAGTGTAGGTGAGTGTCACTGTGGACTCCCATGAGAGAAATTTCAAATGACTTCAGTACTGGGTTATATAGATACCAAGCTGCCGCTGTGCGGTGTAGCTGGCGCTTATTCAATTATTACAATGTGTTGATAGGATAGTGATGGCGGCGATTGATGCAATGGTGAAAGGACGCGAAATGAGTAGTGGACGTGGGGATAAGGTTTAGGCAGCAGCGGGCACCCTTGCATACCTGTACTTCCATGGCATGTAGGATCAACGTATTTCATGTCGAGAATTCACTTTTTTTTCTGAAATAGATTGAGTAATTCTAGCCACTGGAAAGCATCGAGTATTTCTCTGATGACGCATTCCGTTCTCTGGCGACACTTGCAGGACGGTATCAGTTCGGTAAAGAGAGGAAATGGCAATGTCCAACATTACAATTTGATAAAGTCTGCATGATAGTACCGTACGTTCCCATGGATTTCAACTCCTTCTACGTAGTGGCGGTGGTTGTGGCTGACGGTGGTGTTGAGGAGGTGCGATTTTACCTTCGAAGGTGGCGCAGAGGCCAAGTTGTGGTTTCTTTGTTTCGGCGCCGATTGTACAACACTTGATGAAATCATCCTCCGAGGGACTCTATTGTACTATTAATGTTTTTTCTCAGGCATTGTTTCCATTGTTCTGTCGACAATTCAGACGGTCCTCAGCCACTCAAGACATGTAGATACAGTTGGAAATAAATAGCGGTACTCGGGTTTTCTGCAATATACTACTCTGCCCACATTTTTTTCCTACTTCCGAAACGGCCCCAAGCTGTTTTGACATACAAGGTCAACCAACATGCATATCCTCAACTACTGCGCTCTCTTCCTCCCCAGTCTCGTCAGCGTTGTCGTCGCTGAATGGGCCCTCGAAAGACTGCCTATGTACTGGTTCAACGCGGACCCTCAAAGTGAAGGCGTAAGTATACTTCCCCCCTTGCCCAAGGTCAGTGCACTTTTCTGTAACCTCCTACTAACACATTGCTAGATTCAAATCTGCGACGACTACAAATTCAAAGGCACCTGCTACTACGGCAACGTAACCGGTGACGGCGAGGGCCGCTGCACAAAACTCCATCCTCACTTCAATCTTTACGGCGCCAAGTCCGTCAAACCGCCCAAGGGATGGAGGTGTCAGATGTACAAGTAAGTAACCGATTTCTCTGCTGGGACAACAGCTAACGACATGACAGGAAGCAAGATTACTTCTGCTCAAGCAGAGATCCATGGGGCGCCCTGCCGTTGTTTAGAGAGTCGGGGCATCCGAATCTGGAGTTTCCATACTGCGAAGATACGACCAGTGAGACGCAGAGATGGCAGTGGTGGTACCATGGTGTTGGATACTACAAATGTGATAAGCTGAAGAGTAACGAGTTTTTGGACTGCGAGGTTAATAGTAGGCAAGAATAGGTTAATATGAATATGTTGCAGGGACTGCTGAAGTGGCGTCGTGCGTGAATCTGGGAAAACGTCCCACACCATGAATTGACATGATTTCAAGTTCCCCCAAATCGGACAATCCACAAGATTGCAACGGAAGTTTCAAAGAACTGCTCCTACTTCTATTCAAGCTGATTCTAAGTGCCTCATTTTGGGCGACCTACAAGGTTGCAAAGGGAAGTCTGTGGCGTGGTGCATCAGTTTGGGGGAACGGCTCCTACTGTTGATCGACATGACTACATGTCCTCCAAATTGAACAATCTACAAGGTTGCGAAGGAAGTTTGGGATAACAGCTCCTGCTTTTGGTTGAGCAGGTTCTGAGTTCCCAAGATTAGGCGATTCACAAGATTGTTCATGCACCTCTCCAAGGTCGCCTCGCAGAATCTGCAAGATCTGTTGGACAAAGAAGTAAGATTCAATGAAGAAGAAGAGAGTGTGAAAACCGTGGTTCTTGGTGAGTGCAGGCATTGAGCATAGGGAAGACGTCCAGCCCGCTCCGGAGTAACTCCGACCTCCGCACAACGCCGAGCCCGCTCCCAATCACCTCCGCCCAAGCTCCCCCCGGCCCCAAAATTTCCAGACCTCAGCGCTCATCCCAAACTTCACACGCACCACACCACACAATGAGCGCACCCGATGCCAGCGCTCCAAAGCGCAGCGCGCCCACCGGCGGCGCCAAACCCCCGAAACCCCCAAATCCCGTCTGGAGAATGATGGGCACGTCCCCCGCTCCCTCTCCACAATCCCATCTAACAACCCCCCAGGTCTCCCCAACATCCGCATGAAGCTCCCCTCGCGAAACTGGCTCATCTTCCTCACAATCACCGGTTCCTGGACCGGCGCCGTCCTCTACGACCGCCGGGAAAAGAAACGCATACAACGGAAATACACGGCGCTGGTCTCACATATCGCGTCGGAGCCGTTGGACCCTCAACAAATGCCGCGGAAACTCAGTGTTTATATCTCGGCGCCGCCCGCGGATAGCTTGATCCCTGCGCGCGACCATTTCAACGAGTATGTGAAACCGATCTTGGTTGCGGCCGCGCTGGATTGGGATGCGGTGGAGGGACGCAGGGAGGGCGATGTGAGAGCTGGGTTGGCGGAACGGATACGCAGGTTTCGGGCACGCAGGGGCGAGAAATATGAGGGCGAGATGCAGGTTGAGGCGAGTGATTTGTTGGAGGAGAGTAGGAAGAGGAATGGGGTTAGGGACTGGGATGGCGTGCCGGGGGATATCGTTATTGGAAGACATACGTGGAAAGAGTATGTGCGAGGACTGCATGAAGGATGGCTGGGCCCGTTGGATGCGCCAAAGGCGCCCGAAGAGCCGGTTGTCGTGGATGCGGCTGCTGTTCCTTCCCCTCCCGAGGCGCCAGTTGCGGAGACAACGACGGTGCCAGCTCTCGACACAGCTGCGCCGTCAACACCTACATCCACCACCAACGACGCTTCACCCGCTACTCCATCCGACGACGCCTCGCCCACCGCTCCAACACCAACTCCAGAAACCCCCAAAGAAGACGAAAAGCCCTCCGAACCCGCCAAACCAAAGAAGAAAACCCGACCACCCCCCTTCAACCACCCCTCCGACTACCCCCACTCGCCCGTCTCACCAAACTGCCCCCAATCCCTCGGTCCCATCGCCGTCCTCCCCCTCCCCCACCTTCTCGGCTTCCTCAACTTCCCAATCCGCATGTACCGCTTCCTGAACCGACGCCAAGTCGCTGAGGAAGCTGGACGTCAGACCGTCGCTGCCGTTCTCGCCGCCTATCAGCCTTTTGAAGGACCTTCTGAGAGTCAAGGAGGTGATGGACGCTGGGAACAGGCGAGGTTGTACGAGAGCGATGAGGCGGAGTGGCATAAGAGTGTTCGGGAGAAAAAAGAGGGGGACGAGAGGAAGGAGAGGGTGTGGTTGGATGAGATGGTCTTGGATGAGCGGATCGCGGGGCGCATGAGGAAGTTTGTGCTTAGGCCTGAGGATGAGGAGAGGGTAAAGACGTTGGTGCCGCAGGAGGAGGAGCCGTGGTGGAGGGCTTATTGGCCGGAGAAGAAGAAGGGGGCTTGGGAGGGGTTAGCGGATGAAGAGAAGTGAAATGGGGATCAAAAAGCATGGGGAATGTGTATCTTGAGAGGGCGCTGGTGTTGGGTAATCTTTCGGGCATATAGCGGTTGTAAGGTGTACGATGGTTGTACTATATACATGTATAGAGGTCTCAATTGCAATACAGACCCATTGAACCCGGCACGCAAAAACCGCACCACGCATCCATCTCACCACTTCACCCCAAACTCGCCATGTCTCCAGCACTCAGCGCCTAACCAAACTGCAGCCCCCACAACCCATCCCCCAAATAATGCCCCGCCTCACACGCCTGCCCCTTCTTCACCTTCTTCATCTCCGCCGTCCCCATCTTCAACACGCCCACAAAACACGCATTCTCCTTCCCCTCGGCCTCAATCACAACCACCTCCCCCGCCTCCAACTCCTCCCTCCCATACCTCCCTTCACCATCCTGCTCATCCCCCGGTAACCTTCCCCCAGGACTCGTCAACCCGGGCGCCATAAGCGTAGCCCCACTCAACACAAACCGGATCGCGCCGCGATCAATCCGTAACCGCGTAAAGCAATCCGGGTATTTGTGCACCAGCGTCAGATGCGGGAGTATGGCGTCGTCCATGTGTTGGAAGAATAACGGCACGTTGTTGAGCGTGTAGAGAGAGACGCGGTCCGGCAGTTTTACGAGCTCGAGTTGGTCTTTTTTCGGAAGGATGGTGTCGATGTGGGGTTCGAGTAAAGGGTAGGTTTCGAGGATTCGCGCGCGGATGGCGCGTTGGGCGGAGGATTTTACTTTGGATTTTGAGGAACTGGTTAGACTGCTGGAGTGTTAGTGGGGGGTGCGAGGAGAGGGAGGGGGGAGGGGTTACTCTTTTTTGAACATTGTGGTGATTTGAGAGTGAGTGTGGGGAGACCGGCGGGATAGTTGGGACAGAGAATGGTTGGAGTGCTGTGGGCTATGGTTGAGAGAGGTTGAGGGATGTTGTTTGGAGCTAAGGGATCATGGAGTGGGGGATGGTGGGGTGCGACAGGGGAGCTATGTCGGCGGGGGTTGTTCCGGGGCCGAGCATGACTTCATGTCCCTCTTTTAAATGCTGGAGAAGCTGTTGGGAACTCAAGGGTCGAGATGGAATTGGTTGCACTGGAGGAACTGTATAGCGTGGGGTGAGAAGGTGAGAGAAATGCTGTAGCGTATGGCACTCAGAAGAGTAGTAACCCCAGAACAACAAAACCAAGGCGAACCAAAAACATCAATTGATGGTATCATTGAATATCATAACCTGCCGATCCACTACCTTATCACTGACCAATCTCTTTCACACGTCTACTGTGCACCTCGTCCAGCACCGCCCGCACCGCCCATGCCGCCCATGAAGTTCCGCGCCCTATCCCAGTTAGCTCTTGCTCAACCAAAAAACGAAGAACACTTACATCTCAGCAATGCTAGGGTCATTCATCAGCTCCGACAAATTCGGTCCTCCACCGTTGCCCGCACCTGCACCTGCACCGCCTGCACCACCGCCACCACCAAACTGCTGCGCCAACTCCGCTATCCTCGGGTTATTCAGCAGATTGCTCATCATGTCCGGGTTCTGCATGAGATTGCTCGCCATCTGCCGCATCATAGGGTTGTTCATCATGCTGGCGAAGTCCGGCATGCCGCCCGCACCGCCTGCACCTCCACCAGCGCCGCCCAGCATACTTGCAAGACCGCTGAGATCTGGCATGCCACCTGCACCTGCTCCTGGTGCTCCCCTGGGGGCCTCAGCACCTCCCACATCTCCAGTCTCTTCCTCGTATTTCTTCTTCGCCGTCTCGTAGCCCTTGCGCATGACTTCTGATCCACCGCCCTCAGCATCCATGCCGCTCTTATATGCCTCCATAGCGCCCTTGGCGTCACCGAGGACGAACTTAGCATGTCCCAGTCTCGACCAAGCTTTGCCGTACTTCGGGTCCGCGGCGACCGCCATTTCGGCGTCTTCCCTGGCCTCTTCGAAGCGGCTTTGTGCCGAGTACGCGGCGGCGCGGTTGGACAGGTAGATAGGGTTCAACGGGACAGAATCGAGTGCTTTCGTGTAGTAATCCACAGCGGTCTCGTAATCTTTCCTCTTCATCGCTTCGTTCCCCTTGCCCTTCAACATCTCCGCTTCCGCCATCTTTGCGGGTCCGGGCCCACTGCCGCCTGGTGTCTGGGGAGTCGCGGGCCGTGCTTCTGATGCCGAGCTGTATCCTGCCGTCGATGGGGTGGATTTTCCTTTGAGCTTCTCGTATACGTTGTAGATCGCTAGAAGGTTTTGGCCGCCCACGGCGTCTTGGACGGCGGCTTTGTCGTTGGGGTCGACTTTGAACGCTTCTGCGATGCAGTTTGAAGCGATCTCCAGCTGCTCAGCGTCTTCAGCTTCGATAGTCCCGTCTGTGCTGGACGTCGAAAGGAAGTCCAGAATGGCCAATGCGAGGCGCTTTTTGGATTGGATTGATGCCTGGCTGCATTAGTGGAGGGTTGGAAAAGGGATGGTGGGAGAGGGGCTTTCGATCACGAATTGTGCCGGATTAGTTTAGCCAGTCCAAATGTGCTACTTACCATGACGGGCAAATGTTCGAGCAGTTTTGAGGGTGAGGGTGAAGATTAAACGCTCTGACGCTGGTGGACAACTGTTGACAAGGAGGCTCGGCGGAGGTGGAGCTGTCCCGAAAATGACCTCGAAGCTTCCGCGGGGCACGCCAAGCGCGACAAGGGTTGGTGCACGTGAGGGGCATTACACTTTGTAGACATAGATGGATATAAGCTAGTGCACCCTACGATTACGGGCTCCTTAACGCGTGCCAAACAATCATTCTACCCTCTCTCCCCGTTTAGCCCTCCTTTTCGAAAGGAATTTGTCAAGTGCATAATAAAACATCCTCGAGATCAAGAGCGGGGCTTGTAACGAGGGTAAACAGGGGCGTCAGGTCGGGGATCGGGTTCGGTAGGATGCCGTGCGTGCAGACTGTCAGCAATCCTCGCGATAAGATTACTTAGGAGATCTCCAGGGCTTGTATGAACCGAGATCCTTTCAGTTAGCCTTCTTAGACTCGTTTTGTTCGGATTTTGCGGGCGTCCAGCCAGACCGAGTCTCCGATCTATCATGCCGGAACTGGTTGGCGTTTCGGGTTTGCATACCTTGTTGGAGTGCTTAAGCCCAGAGTAGGCCATTTCTTCACGGATGTACTTTGTAGGCTCGCTCATCTTTTCGACCATGTCTTCGGCATGGCGAGCTTGCATAGCTTGGAGTCCTATCCTGTTGGTTCCAGTAGGAGGTACAAAGCCCATCCGTGGGTGCGAGGGTGGTGATAACACAATACAGAACGCTATATTGCTATTAGACGCATAGGTCTTAACATTACACTCGCTTTAGTAAGTTTAGTATTTGCAACAAGTCTTTAATATTTAGCAAAATAGTTAGAAAGCTGTTAAGATAGTTAAGCTGGAGCGCCTTACGATTACGGGCTCCTCAACACATGCTAAACGATCTAGCTACTCTCTCACTTAGTTTTCCACCCCTCTATCCTCTAAGTATTAAGTGTCTAACAAGACACGCTCTCGAACAAGAGCATGTAACGAGAGTACAAAGAAAGTAAGCGTACGTAGAAATGTAATATACCGTTAGGGGCGCCCATAATATGCAAAGGCGACGAAGGCTGCACAACCCGTCTTTCAGGATGCTTCCAAACAGCTCGAAGTGTCTTCAACAATCCCCCTCACAACCTTCCCAAACAGCCCTGCCATCTCCTTCCCATCCTCCCAAACAAAATCATGCCCACCCTTCAGATCCACACACTCCACCACCTTCTTACCTCCCTCCCGGTCCCACCCACAACTCTGTAACACCGCAACCATCTCCTCCCTCTGCTCCCTCTCCACCAACTCATCCTCCTCACTCCACGCAAGCACCATCCTCCTCAACCCCTCCGGCAGCGAAACCTTCCCTCTCGCTAGTACGTCCGCCGGTGAAGCAGCTGCCCACTCCTCCTCATTCGTGCCAAAAGCCCCTGTAACAATATCTTGATATATCCGAGCGATATCTTCCGAACATTGCGGCGGTTCGTGCGTCCGTAGGAGCGTGGGGAGCGAGTAGATACCCGCCGTCAACAGGAGCGCAGACGGCGGGTGAGCGATCTCTGTTGTGGACGCCGACGCCGGAGGCGAGAGTCCGAGACTGTACTGTAAAGCGAGTGTGGCGCCGCATGAGTGACCGGAGAGGATATACCGGAAGCCATCGGTTTTCCCTACGCTGTAATTTGTATGCAGCCAGGAGAGCGCGGAGTATATGTCGTGGAGATGATCGGGATGCGTTGCATTGCGGTCGGGGTCGGAATTGTCTAGTGTTGTTGGGTGGGTGGGGTGTGAAGGGTAGGGGGAGAGACGGTAGTTTAGGGAGGCGACGGCGGCGATGGAAGGGATGGAGGATGGGGAGAGGTGGGAGAGGGTTGAGTGGATGTCATCGGAGGTCTGAAGGGGATCTCGCCAGGCGCCGCCGTGGATGTAACTGTGGGGTGTTAGAAAATAAGTGAAAGAGAGAATCGGTTGCGCAATTAGTGCGAGTAGACTCACATGAACCATACTGCCTTCTTAGGGTCGCTCTCTTCAATTGGTCTTGGAAAGTATAGCGATAGGGTTCTCAACCGAGAGGATGATTGCGTGTAAGGGACATTGGATTGAACAATTTGGAATGCAGGAAACCGGCTCTGGGGTGTTTGATTCGTCGACATGTTGGATTTGGCAAATCTGCAGGCGGTGATGATTCGGGAAGCATGTTGATCTGCCTGGGAGACGTGCGCCGCCCGGTTGTCGGGGCGTTGGTGTTTGGAGCGGGGAACTTTTGGGAAGCGGGGGCGGGGAACCATCCATGGATGACCATGATGGCATGTGAAGATGCGCCGAACGCTTGACAAGCTCCAACACTGGGGTATATTCTTTTTTATTTCGTAGACTACATATGCAGATATTCTGCGCCCAAATCCCAGCGCCAGCCCTACGAGGGCATACCGATTGTTACCATTATAATCCCCACATGAACCCGTCCTAAGCGCCCATGCTCAAAGAAGTCAAACAAATCGCACATCAACACAAACGAACCAACCGCTCAGAGGAATGCAGCAAGCACAGCGCCTAGTCCAGCGACTGATGCGACAGCGCGCACCGCGGCGGCACCGCCCGTAGGCTCCGCCGTCTCGCTCGCCGAGGAAGAGGCCTCGTCGTCAGTCGCCGTAGGGTTGCCTTCCGAGTCGGTGCCCGTCGGAGAGTCGCTCTCTGCCGTGCTGCTGGGGCCCACACCAATGGTCGTCTGGATGACAGTGGTGCTGTTGTTGGCCGACACGACGATGGTCTGGGTCGAGTTCACGCCAGCGGTTCCTTGAACGAGAAGAGTGTGCACGCCCGTTCCGACAGCCGGGATGCTTGCGGCCTCACCAACAGACGTCTCGACAGCGGGCTGCGAAGTGACTGCAGGCGGCACGGGTGGTTGCGAGGTTTCGACGGGAGGCATGCCAGTGATGACGCCTTGGGAGTTTGTCATGGTGAGGAACGAGGTCTGAGGGAAATCATCGGAGCTCTACAGGATGTTAGTGCGAAATTGGTCAGAGGGTACATGGCCGACGTACGGATTGTGCGGCCACAGCAACGGCGAGGGCCGGGAGGATGAAAGAGGTGCGCATGATGGCGGTGGTGTGTGAAGTGTGAGTAGGCTTGAAGCGGTGGGGCTACGATTGATGTCGAGTGCGAACTTTCAGCAATGCGCCAGATGAGCGAGAGAAGATGCAGAGATGCAGGAGAAGAACGAGACAAGAACAGGACGTGCGTCGTCTTTTAAGCGCGCCGTCAATTGGCAGGCTGGTGCATGTCCGCATGTCCGTGTTTCCCCAACCCCCTGTCTCTGACGCCACCCAATTGTCGGGGCAACGCCCGTGCTTGTGGTACCCGCCCAAATATAGCAGCAAATATCCACTCACTGTGGCGAGTATCCTCCGATCGGCTTTGGAAGAGCAACACCAATGATTATTGCGTGGGATTTAATTCCATTTGGCACGCATTTCGTCTTTTCATTCTGTGCCAGATAAATCAGTACGGTAGCTCGACGTCGGTTTCCCGGCCTTCTCCCGCCTCCTCGTTTCAGCACCCAGCCTTGCTTCTACGTTTCTACGGGAACGGCCTGGAAAACAAGGTCACGGCTCGGAACTTCTGCCGACATTTGGGACTATCGCGATCTCTCAATATCAGGAGTAGTACTGATAATTCCTTCCCATTCTATAGCTTTCGATTTATCGTTCGAGCTACAGTCCACGCGAGCGTAGTCTAATGTGCTCCGCTAAGATCCTGAACGCGTCAACAAGGTGTTACAGCATGCAAACTCAGCATTATTGATGCCTTCAGCCTCGCATTGGGGTATCGAACGCCTCTCACACGGAGAGAAGGCAGACTATTCAGAAGAAAGTCGCCGCATGTGCCCTTAAAGAAGTCTTCTGTGGATGTTCATGTATAGAGAAGCATGTGGTAGTCCGCGCTAGGCCCGTCGAACTGACCCCACAACGTCCGACCTCCGATCTCCGCCAGGCAAAAAAAATTACGACTCCGCCCAACGGCCTTCGGAGGTTGCAAGCAAAAGACAAAAAGAAGTGCCGAGGCTGAGAATCGAACTCAGATTAACACGGCCACAACGTGTTGTGATACCATTACACTACCTCGGCGATATTTAGGTACAACTGATGGCATATATTTTGGTTGTACAATCTATATCCACGGAGCATTAAGTACGCTAGGCCCCGACGTCTATTCTTCACACCTCTCGACATCTTCCCTTCCTCATGGAATGTCATCGTTCGACGTAGAAAAGAAAAGAGGATGCGACTAAGCTCACCATTTACTTGTGCAAGTCCGAGAGATAGCTAAGAACACATCTCGCATGTAGGTGGAATAGGCGCCAACCTTGCGCCTTCCTCCACAGCCGTTCTGCCATTTGGAGTCTTCCCCCTCGACATCTAGAGCAATAGCACCAACCTCATAGCCTCAGTTCCGCGCCATCCGGGGATTCAATGCCTTGGCTCAGGTTGGATCAAGGTTATGAAACACACGGGGCACCTCGTCCGCCCAACTGCGCCCAGCATACGCGCTGGGCGGAAGGCGCCAATATTGAGTGTGAGAGGATCAACACCACCCAGCATGAAAAGCGAAAAGGCGCAGTATCTCAAGGCGCGATAGATAAAGAATCTACACCTCAACACCACAATCAACCATGAAACAACGCAAAGGCGCAGCAGATGTAAGGTTAGTTGGTAAATATCCTTGATGTTGGACGTGTGGAAGTGGCTATGGGAGCTGAGAACTGTTCAAAAGAGTCGGCAGTCGCGGAATTCTCTCTACATAATTAACTCCCAAGACAAAGTTCCAGCTACTATCTTTGACGACGAACGAGTACCTTCCTACAACTCTGTCTTCGATAGTCGATCTGACCATCATGCACCTTCTTCCTTCTCTCATTCTCTCCTTCTTCACATTTCTCAGCACCAGTGTTGCGGCTGAGATCCCTATGAAGGCATTCACGCCGTCTGTTGGTTCCGGTACGCAGTCTTACAAGCTCACCATCTGTGACAACCCGTGCATAAACTTACAAACGCAGCTGTTCTACGAGTCTGTAGAACTTACGACGTGAAGGACGTAATACAGACCCCGAAGGGCAGAGACTTCATGTGTGAACAATACGATGCAGCCCCTAGAGGGTATTTGCCCGACCAATGCTATACGATGTATCCAGAAGACATGGAGATAAAGTCTGCCATGCCACCTGAGGGTTATACTTGTCATTTCTATAAGTAAGTAGATACCTGCACTTTTGGCGCATGGAAGGAGGCCATCGACTAATCTCGGGGTTGTATATAGGAAAGACGACAAAGGGTGCACCGGCAATGACCCTTGGAAAGCATTACCTGTCAAGCACAAATTGTCAGATATCGAGTTTCCTGAATGTACTGCGGAAAACGGCAAATGCGACCCTAACTCGGTGAGGTGGGAATGGTGGTATAAAGATGCGAGGTATTTCAAGTGTGCTCCCAATTAGCATCTCGTCCCATGGGAGAGTAATACTAGACCTGTCTGGCGGAAGGTCTCTGTATGAGGGGCTGTAGGAGAGGCTGTGTACATTGCATATTTCCCTAGAGTGCAGGGTGTGGGCGATCCGTTTGCGGCCAAGATGTCAATCATTCAGTTGTAGCTTGAGACAGTTGCCAGTTGCTCTTCAATTGTATGCTTTATTTAAATTCGTGCCAAATGTCAAAGAAGTAGACGTGATACTTCGCCATGATAAATCTGTTAGCTGCTCGCGAGATGCCGGGGCGACCTCAGAGATGTCCACCGCCTTCCACCTTCCTCACCCGTCCCCCTTGCACCTGCCGTCCTCGAGGAAACAGCGCATATGTCGCGGAACAGATGGGAATGCAAGTATTCAATTGTGTTCTGTTCTCTCCTCCTGTTGTTCGTTGTCCCTCTGAAGAGCTAGTGGGGATTGTCCCTCCATCATCCAACTGCGGGGTAGATGGTGCTTCTCTGAGTCGAGTACTCAGTATCGAGTCAGCACATGTGGTACACATGATACACGTGACATCCTTTCTTTACAAACCGTTACAGCATATTTGCGTCACTACGTCGTACTTGCATATTGAAACATTCTTATTGCACCTCCATGGTTACTTTTCCCCCGATGTAAGCACTCTATCATTCTATGCAGAGGGACTCTCGTCACTTGGTGCCCGTTTGACCACAGTTTGGCACGGACAAAATCCTTCCGAATACCGCCTTCCGGCCAACATCGACCACAGCCGCATTTCACTTGAGTCTGATCCCAGTTCGTGTTTACAAATTCTTGGGTGCCATGATTCCCCGCTGCGTGCTGCCAGGCCAAAGTCCCATTACGCCAGAGAAGCTCATGGGTTTATTTTACTCCTAGAGAAGCTTTACTGCCTCTGCATATACAAGAGCTAGGGCTCGGAGTCGCCGGCTGTTTGACTTGCGACAGCGACGCAAGATTTCCGCCCAGGTCCACGTGGGGCTCCAGCACCAGCAGGGGCGTACGTTCCGTGTGCAAAGACCCGGGAAACAACAACACCGAACAGATATCTAAACCTTCTAGATCATTGGGCGTAGTACACTAACCCGAGGGTACTAACAGCATCAGTCATTGAGAAGCCGCAGCACTGTTGTGAAGTGTTGGATATATGTGGCATCTCAGGCCTTGAAGGCGGCTGCGGAAGATGAGAATGATATATAAAAGAGCTGCAGAAGCTTCGTACAGGTGACAATCGCAAGAACACGAACACGCAACTTTTCAAGAAGACAATTTCCAAACACAGTCTCACACAACAAAAGAACCCATTTCAAGGCTATCCTAGCAGTCTTTTTGAATCTTTTCACTATGCAGTTGCACGACTCTCTCATCCTCGCCTTCATCACCCTCACTGGCACAGGTCTGGCGGCTGTTACTGCCCCAAAAGGCGCTTCCCCACACAAAGTAGCAACCAGTGGAAGCACTGAGTCTTTGGTAAGCATCATTTTCTTATTCCATCTTCCTTTCTTTAAGCTGTATAAAACGTCTCTTCCCAAGGGCTGCTAACAAACAGGCACAGCTCATTCTATACAGCAACGACAAGCCCGACGACAGTACAGCCAACAACGAGCCCGCCAAGAAGATTGACATATCCCACAAGCAGGGGGAGTGCCAAATGTTGTATAACAACGGGGAAAAAGGAGAGATCCGCTATGTGGGGTATCTCTCAACAGGCTGGAATTGCACATTCTACAAGTGAGTTGTCTCCTAACTAGAAGGAGGTTGACTAACATTACACCCCTCTGTAGGTACGATGATAGCAAGTGCGAAGGTCTTTCAAAGTGGGGCTCTCTACCCGTGGACACGGCAATAGGTGACCTCGAGGTACCCCCGCCCCAATGCATAGGGGACAGGGAGGGGGCGGTCAGGTACTTGGACTGGTATAAGGGTGCCCGTTATTTCAAGTGTGAGAAGGATGACCAGACAACGGTGAAACCTCGGTGCGGTCCGAAGCTGTAGTGGGGTTGTACCTTAGGGTAGTTTCGGGACTGGTACAAGCGCGCATGTCAGGGTGTAGGGTGGTTGAGCGGTTGGCAAGAGAGCAATTCCAGGTGTTTTCTGTGTACACTTTGCATATACCGTAAGGTACCTTGTGATGTAGAAAGTGAGCTTGTTGGGACATATTGCTAGAAATCCTATGCAGCCAATATGTATCTGAAAAATCAAAACTAGTGATTGCATTCTGTTTCAGCACCTACGAGCTTTGTTATCTTAGGGTACTCTTACACCAATCGATACTACTTTAGAAGGCGATGTTGCCCGATCATGATAGCGGGATTCGAGATTGGGCGATGTCACTTTTAGCCCTCAACAACGGTTAGTTCGTCAAAACAAAACCCAACACCAACACTGCGGGCGTAGTGTCAACGACCCTCGGAAACCGACGCCCAGCGCATACAAAAGCCTCAATGCAAGCGCCATAGAAACATACCGAGAGGCCACAAGACAGTTATGTTCCACCATGGAGTGGCGGTTCAGTGTTGCAGACTATATTCGACTTCGACTCTTGGGAAGGATCGAGGTTAAAGCATTACTGTCACCTAGCGTCTCCAACGATAATCTGTCCCAACTGCCACAGCGACTCGCATATGCGCAAGGGTTATGTTTGGCTCCTGTAAACGTGTCAACTGAGGAAGCTACCATGTTTATATAAGACGGGCAGTCGCTACCTGATAATCATCAATCACGAAAACCCTCCAAATCTCTGCAACTTTTACCTTAGATATACACACATTTTACACCCAAAAATAACTTTCGACGACTCCCTCGGACCTATTCCCGTTTGTTAGCATGCAACTCCTGACCTCTGTCCTACTACCCCTCATTGCCCTCGCCGGCACCGGCTTTGCCGGAGTGGTCGAACGTAGGGACCCTGCCCCTGTGTAAGGAACTACCTGTCAACTGATTTATTGAGAGAGTGGCTCTCCCGCTAACGCTAACAGAGAACTGAAGGTTTGCGACGGCGGACCACAGCCGAGAGAGGGAGGCATTGAACCAGAATGTAGACCATTGCCTATCAAGGAGGGTGCCTGCAGCAAATTGCCTCGCTTTGACGGTGGCCATGTCCCAAAGCTGGAACAGATCAAATCGGCTGCGTTTTGGGATCCCATTTCAAATCAGCCTTGGGACACAGAATACGAAGAAACTACGGGGAAGAAACATGGCTGGAAATGTCACTTCTACAAGTAAGTAATTGACACCCACCTTATTTACTGGAATACTTGAGACTGCAACAATAAACTAACAAAAACTTTTACTCTTAGGTATGATGATGAAGAATGCACCGGCGTCAGCAAGACTGGCGAGAAATATGGAGCTCTGCCCGTATATATGAGCCTATTCGACATAGAGCTGCCCAGTTCCAAATGCCAGGGTTCTGTGAAGGGGGGGACTTACCATGACTGGCGGAAGGGCGCGCGTCGCTACAAGTGTACGCACGGGAAGGTACCAGACGATCAGGCAGAGTGTAAAGCCTATTGAGTCTTCACTGCATGTTCTCTGGTACACCATAGGCGAGCGCGTTGCCTCAAAAATGAGGAGTCGAACGCATGATAGAGTTTATATAAGCGCCTATGTAGGATAGTGAATAGCATAGCGTAAGTCTGTGGGATAGGGCATGAACCAACCTGGGATTCTCTGTGATCTACCGAAGCGACCTTCAGGGATTAAGATCTGCCTGAATGTACAACTCTTACGTAGGCTATTAGTGGTTGTGCATTTTTAAGGATTCTTGTTATCCGAGGAATGTAGAAGTGGTTCTGTGAGTGCATGATGCAAGAATTAGACCTGGAAGGTATCCACTTGAACCGATTTCAGAGCGGGTCGCCAATCGCTCTAGTACCCAAGACCTGTGCCAAAACCCATGGGATCCATGGTATCTCAATAACGATTGAGGTTAGCGGATGTCGATGTTGACGTTGACGATCTTCGTTCATCCGAACCTTCGCAATAATTTGAGCGAGGTCCCGATATCTTCTAGCCCCAAAACGGCTAGTCGGGGGTTGTCAAAGCCTCAACAACGGGGACCGATGCGAATACAAAGCCTCACTGCAAGCGCGCAGTCGTAGTCAAAAATGCCCGAGGGTGTTGACTTGGAACAGTCGCGTCTTCCGCCATACCCTGAGAGGCTAGGCCGGATGCTGGATACAGATATTTGACTCCACTCTTCACGTATTGTTGTCGAGCTCGGTGATCATATCTCCAAACCAGTTCACCAATCGCCGCCCGATTGCGCCTGGACTATGAGCTGCGTCCCCGAGGGTTCAAGTCGGGCACTTTTGGGGTCCTGCTATGAGCAATTGCTGAGTATATAAATGAGCGGCAGTCGCTACCCGTAGACACTCATCCGCAACAACTCGCCTGATGCCTCTTACACTGAAGGGTACACTTACATTGACTCTAGCAGACACCAGGCTTCTGTAAGCTCCATCGGATACCTTCTATATCCTTACAATGCAACTCTCGGCCTCCCTCCTCCTCTCCCTCATCACGCTCACGAGCACTGCTTTTGCGGTCAATATCACGCGTCGTGCGTCGAATGAGAACGATGATCCCCAATTGGTAAGCAATTCTTTTCAACATTTCAACACAGAATCGTCCCGTCCCCTAATTCGCGAGAACAGCCCTGGGTCTGGAGCGATTTCGACTTCACAGGAAAGGATAGGCCAATCCCGCTCGGAGGTCCCGACGGCATAAAAATGGGAGATTGTTTCTCCTTGCGTACGCAGTGGTTTGAAAACCTGGGAGGGGAAATCAAGTCCGTGCAGCTGCCATCCCATCTGGATCTGTACTGCGAATTCTATAAGTAAGTTGTCACCTCTGAACTTCTACACAAGCCGCCACACATCAGCTCACACGAAGGCCAATTGTAGAGACAAGGACTGCAAGAGTGATGAAGGGTTGGGTATCCTGCCCGTCTATCACTCACTCCCAGACATCGAATTCCCCTATTGCTGTGCCAACAAGGACGAGTTCAAGAAAGCCCCTAAGAAACGCGAGGACAGAAAATTGGATTGGTATGGGAACGTACAAGCAGTCAAGTGTTGGAAGAAACCCTCAAAAGCCATGTTTAACATGTGTGTTGGCTTTGACAGATGTTGGGATATCATGACGAGGACGCAATAGAGACCTGTAAAGTACGCTATAGGCGGATGTGTTAGGAATTTTTAGAAGTGCCACAAAAGCGTTGTGCCCAGATCCGTCTCGCGCATGTGTTGGGCGAAACGTTGAAATCCCCGGGGGCGCCGGCAACGCTGCCCGGCTCATACAGAATAACACTATCCTTGTAGGGCGTAAGCGAGGCACCTATCTACCTCAGATACTATGTTCTCTGTGCGTACGGTTCAAATGTCGCCTCTGTGCTGTTGGTCGTAAGCGCAACACGCCCCGGGCGTTTTCCGCCCATACCCAAAGATATTTTTCTAGCACAGCCTTTGGGAAGCGCTGGGCGAAAGGCGTAGCGATATCTTCCAGGCGAAAAGATTCAAAGAGGCAGGGAAAAAGCGCATCAAAGATAGCGCCTCAAGTGGGTGCTTGGGAATCGTTTAAAAGACCGGGAGATGCCATAGGTTCCAACCACCATACTCCTCAGACTCGAATCTTATTCACGATCTCAAACACTCACGTACGAGCACCTCCCAACGACTGAGCCCGGGACGACCAATTTGATCACCATGCACCTCCTAACCTCCGTTGCTTTCACTTTCGTCGCCCTAGCCGGCGCAAGTGTTGCCAGGGACCGGCGTCAAGTCGAACCACCAGAGCCGAAGTTGGCAAACTCCGACCAGCAATATGGCGTGGTAAGAAAAGTCTTGCAACCATCTGCCCCAAGACAATTCACTAACCGACATTCACAGCTCAAGGTCTGCAAGGAGTTTAATTTCAATGATTGTATTGGAATCGACGTAACCCATAATGTGGGACAATGCCAGAAATTACCTATGGGGGCCGGAGACGATATCAGAGCTGCGATGCCTCCGACTGCCCTGCCGTTTGGGATGCCTCTGATTGCCCCAGGGACGCCTCTGATTGCGATGCCTCTGATGGGTGCGGGTTTTAAGTGTGCTCTTTATAAGTAAGTCGTGGCCCAGTTTGCTGCTGGATTAACATAATAATTCTGTCTACAGGAACGTTGCGTCCTGCGAAAAAGGGCCTGGAGGCTTGAACACCGGCATTGACTTCTTGCCTGTTTGGCAAGAACTGAACGACATTGAGTTCCCCTATTGTTGTTCTAATGATCCAGGTTACAAGAAGACTGAGGAGTCACGGGCGAAGTATTGGTATGGAGAAGCGGCGTATTGGAAGTGTGAAGCGAAAGAACGCGGTGAACTTGCCTCTAACGGTTTCCCCTACTGTTGGACACAGTCCTGCGAGATCGCAACTGCCCGATGAGTAGACCGCACGGAGATCCTGACAATTGGCTACCTTACTGGAACCGCTGCGTTCCAAGGGCTGTGTCGAGGTGTGGCTGTTGCCGCAAATGGTCTGTGTTTTTTTCCGAAGTATGCAGAATTTCAGCACGATATGGTACACCGTACGATAGCGATAGCAATGTTCTGAGCTTTTTAAGACCTCATTTCGTGGCCTGCCGAAGTATCTGTGACCCCAATCCCTCTGATGCGTGTTGGAAACGGTTCCAGTAATGAGGCAGTGGGTGGGAACCTAGTCAAGTGAGACGATTAGTTCAAAGACGCCGAATATGTTATCATAAGGAAAGTGTCATTGAGGACTAGAACACGAGTTCCGGGTATTGGGATTGTTAGTAAGGACCCTCGAGGAGTTAGGTCTAGGGTCGCTTGCTGATCTTTTCTCCGGTGGATGGCAGTAGGGTAGCAGTCAAAGTGTATGGTTGCTGAATACTGTTCTGGCTTCAAAAAGCGATGTATCTTGTAGCAAAAATTGTGCCAGCCTTAAAATTGGGCGTCGTAAGCGTGAAGCTGTGGGACTGTGTTTGAAACCTCCCAGGTTTGTAGTACGCCCCAGCAACACCAACCCCACACCCACAGCAAGCGCCGCGGGGCAAGGCGCGAATACATAGCCTCATCGCAAGCGCCAGAGAATAACGCGCCTTGCTGCGCTGTTGGTCAGATACTGGGTCTGCACTGAATATGTAGCAACCCTGAGTTGGGACGTTATGGAAGCTGCCTTAGAAGACATACGAGTATCGGACAGTTGCCGACTGTTAGCGTGTACGATTCTCCTCTAGGGATGATGTCAAATGCCCTCGCAGCCCAAGATGAAGCCCATTAAAAGCTCTATGTATGAATGGGAGAGTTTATAGGACGATGAATGGTCGAACGGAGGACATTGTAATTCGTAGGCTCGCGATGCGAAGATACGTCAGTAGAAACATGTGCGGGCGTACTGTTGATAGGCGGGTCTTCCCTCCGAATGGCACCTGTAAGTAAAGAATACCGGGGTCCGAAGACAAATCCGTCGTCCGCCATAGTACCCTAGGGAGATCGGCGTGCATTTAGGTTACCGAGGATGACCGTTGCTTATGGATCCGCAGCCTGGTCCAGTGAGTGGGTGCTCGACACAGTCACCATCTCATGGGCCCGCCCCATCACAGCAAACGCTTCGTATTATATACAACGTTAGCGGGTCCTTCTCTCTCTCTCTCTCTCTCTCTCTCTCTCTCTCTCTCTCTCTCTCTCTCTCTCCCTTTCCCCTGTAACCAAGGAAAATATTTTACAACCTCCTCTTTCTTTCGCGCGCTCTTCAACCGGCTTGTCAAGCACCACCCTGGCGACCCTTCATCCATCCCCTCGCAACAACCCCATATAACTCATCGACCCACGCAGTCTCCTCTTCTTTGGCAAATCCAGCCGTACTCTTGAGTCCCAGATCCTGCATCTCGATATTCCCATCAATCTCGCCCTCGGACCGTACAACCTCCGAGCTGACGAGAATGCCACCGAACGACAGACTCTGGGCGAATGTCATCGGCGTCTCGTTCTCCTGGGCTTCATGCACGAGACCTTTCTCGGACGAGTTGTCGTTCTGATGCGTGAATGCCGGGGTCCTAGGATTCGATGTCATGGTGGTCGGAAGCGAGCGTCGCACGTTCGAGCGCCCGGACACCGCGCCCGACAGCTTCCCCCACAGTCCGCGGGTCTTGGGTCCCGAGCTCGCTGCTGACGCAGAAGGAGGACGTGCTGCGGCTGCCGCCTTCGCCAATAGTGTGCTGAACTCGATATACGATTTCTGCGCAAGCAGTGATTGGTCAGCAGGGCCTCGTCGAACGGCCTGCAGACATTGGAAGAAGGTGAACGGTATCCACGCCCAGAGATCGTCTGCAGGGGAGAAGTGGCAGGCGTTGTGGACGTCGAGGATGATGGCGAGGGGCCAGATGGTCGTCTTGGATTGTGTGGTAGTGCTGATAGGAAGGGTGATCGGGGTGGGGAAGAAGACGGCATTTTGCATGACGGACGCGGGGATGTGTTGGCGGAAGGCGTGGATGGAGTTGTTGAGCCAGGATGTCAGAGTTGCGTCCAGACCATGGCTTTGTTTGACGATTTCGGCGGGTGTCTTGCCTTCCAGGTTACGCAGCTTCATTGCGAGATCTGAGGGAAGACCTTCTCCAGGCTCTTGGGAGGCGACCGGAATCATGCTGAGATCGGATTGGTAGACCAGTACGTCCCACGGGCAGCCGGGCGAGCCGAACCGCGGGCGCAGCGCGAAGAGCGATATATAGTGGGCATTCGAGTTGAGTACAGGTGTCAAGGCTGCAGGCAGGCTCGGTGGAGATGCCGATGTCGCGGAACGGGTGGTCGCCAAAAGCTCCGACTTGTCCACCTGCATCTTGTTTGCCATAATTTCAAGGACACGCGACGATTTCCCCGGGGCGCTCTCCAAAGTTGCGAATCGGAAGCCTATGTTCACCAGCCCTTGCGCAGCATGCGCATCGACGGTCTGCGAGACGAACAGTGTCTGACCCTTTGCATCGGATCCTTCGGAGCTAATACTTTCGACGTCCTCGAGTTTCGGATCTTTAGACCTCGGCCTTGTGCGGTTCCCTGATCCAGTAACCATCAATTCTGGTGATAGGCCCCCAAAGTCCTGCATTTTGATGCCCAGGTCGTTCGCAAGGTCATGTGCAGCAACGCAAAACTGCGCCCGGAAGATCGGTACGTCGGTCGAGGTGCGAGAGGTATTCAGGCCAGGATGGTGGCCTTCTCCCAGCAGGTATTCTTTCATGCTCGGCATAAGCGTGGAAATGCCACTCCAATTGTGAGATATGCGGTACATCCACTGAAACTCAGGGTGACTTTTGTCCAGCTGGTTACCCGTGGACTAGACTGGTGTCAGTATGTTGAACAAAACGACAGCCTCACTAAGGATTGGAGATGGGAACCGCATTGACCCCTGTGAATGGTCCATGTCAGAAGCGAACTTACATTGCTATGGTACTCCGTGGTAATCGTGCGTGTAGGTAAAAGACCCTCTTGGGTGACAAGAATCCTGCCTTGTTCGTCACGGATGAGGGCAGCCAGAACAACTTGGTGTGCGCGCTTCGCAATTTCCTTTTCGTGAAGACTGGTCCACCAGAACAAGGCCATACAAGAGACCAAAGCAAAGAAGCTCTAGGCGTAATCAGCGTCTGCCCAATGTGGCAAGAGTGTACCGGACATACCAGGACGGAAGCCAAAATCAAGTTGAGATCTTGGGTACTGGAATTTATCACATGCAGAACCCGTAATCGATAGGTCGTACCTAGCAAAGCAGTCCAATGCATGCCAGACACGCCAGCTGCTAGCAAAGCAGCGCACGGCAGACGCAGCCACCAGTAGTTGATCCAGTGTTCTCTGAGATGGAAGAAGATGGAGAAAGAAAACCAACAATCGAAAACGGCGATGGCGGTGGCACCCAGTATATGTTTGCTGCTATGGTGCAACACGTAGTTGTCCGTGCCCATATTACCGATGTAATGCATTCCCATGATGGACAACCCTGCAAGAAGGCCTGTAACAATCAGGGAGGTATGATAGAGGCGCTTCGACTTCCCGTAACGGTCAACCACGGAGAACCCAATGTAAAGGCCGATGATGGGGAGGATAGCTGATAGGGCGGTGTAGCCAGGGCTGTAGGACAGCTGAATATCGTTTCTGCCGTCGCCCATCACGATGGCTTTGTTGCCGACGAAATGCATGCACCATATTGCAACTAGGCCGAAAGATATGGCGCATAGAGCGAGATGTAATCTGTTTCGGTCAGATACAAGCTGTACATCAGACGAGATCAGAAGTGCTTACTGGCATATTAGCCCTCTTCGCGTCTCGCGCCTATGAAGAAGCTCCACAGTTGTTACAGATCCAAGCAAACTAACCATAGACGCAAGAAATATAACCCATGGTGTTAGCCTGTACGTTACCACTTCCCCGGCATGGTACACTGTTTCGACTCGGTCCATGGCAACAAAGAAAAGCTGGTTGTCGAAGGTATAATCAGATAATGACTGGTTTCGAGGTCAAGTTGCCTTTTGGTAATGTTCTCGGCGTGCAGGATATTGTTCTAAAAGAGCAGAATTCGACCTAATCTTTCACAACGTCAGCACAGTACAGTACATCCGGCCTCGTGTTAACATAAGACCCTGACGGGGTCTGACATTGGGCCGGAATGGAGTACATCGCCAATTGTAGTTTGTCTGCGAGGGAGGCTTCCTTTAATGAAGCACTTACGCTGACTCAACGTGGGAGAAGTGGCGCCGCAAGGTATGCCGGGAAAAACGAGTGACTGGTACCGCACATGGGCACTTCGGTATTTTAATCCTATGACAAAAGGTCAGAATAGGCGCTGCTCTGAGCGGAAATCGTCCACACAAACATGTCTTGCTTACCAGTAGGTTCGACCTTAAGGAACGCAGGTCAATGTGGCGTCGAGTATGCAACCCTTCGAAGGAAAACACACACGAGCCCCCCGAGTACCTTGGGATTGGACCCTCTTATTGAATGCCAACCTCTAGTTTCCCCCATAGACCCTGTTTTCAGTAGTGATCAACCGAACTCCGCAGAATGGGGCAGTGTGAAACGAAGCGACAGGCCTGGGGACGATTGGCTGCACTAGACTATAAAAGAGCGAATGGAATTCATGGCCCGCCATGAACCCAGCATTGGGCTATCTTGGACTAGCATAGCGGCTTCGTACCTATAAGACCGAGAATCACCGGGGAAAAGTGCTGGGCGTCGCCCATATCTCTTGTGCCTGGAAGCCATGAGACGTGAAGTGTGTGATTGATATGGCGACCCAGCAGGAGGTTTTGTTCAGCGCACGGCGAACGCAACCAGAGTTGTACGGGCGCCAATTATCGAAATCAAGCCATGTGGGTGAGATAGCAGCTGGGTTTTGCGCGTCAGGGCTGTTAACCGGGCTGATTGGCTGAAGTCTAGCCCACTGCCGACGGTTGACACCTGCAACTTGGCAGCAGTACCTCGGGATGTGGCCGGAAGATCGGCGATCAGAAACGGGCTATACGAGGATCTGTATGTAAACATGTTGTTAGCCGAACGGCTCGTACTCACTGGCTTCTTAAGTTTGCAGACAGCTGCAGTTAGACAAAAGGGAATGTGTCTCGCAGTAGGAGATGACGAATTTCCTCCAATTTGGGGGATCAAACAAAGACCGCGCGAAACGGGGACAACAAAGGTCGATGTGGGCGCCTCGTCTAGACTTGACACAGGGAGTTGGGCTCCACACTGGAACGGGAAGGATTGGACACTAGCTGACATGTTCGGTGGAGAGCTCCGAACGTGCATAATCTGCAATATTTCCGTAGTGCCGCCTCCAGGCTTGGCTGTGACTTTCGAAGGCCCGGTTGCTCTGTCCCGCCCCTGGTGAGCTTTTCTTCAAGAAAGAGTCTTGTCGTCATCTCAGTCGCTTGCAGGCCATACTCCGCTAGCGCCCATCTCGAAAAAGGGGTCAAAGAGAAAAATAACGAAAACTGCAGGTACAACGGCATTTGTCCGTGCAGCAAGCTTCGTCCGGACCGAACGGCGAAAGTGCCTAGGTAGAATACAAAAGTTTCAGAAATCCCCTCCAGTAATACCCAGTATCGTGGGCGCAGAGTAACTGCTTCCGTTCAGTTCCGTCAACCACTCCTCTTGTTCGTGTTCTGAGTTGCTGTAGCGTCTAGGGAAACGTGCATCACTTTGGCCATGCAGGGATGCGTATCAGATGAACACAGATCATCGCAATCCCATTTTTCTGTTTGCCGTGCTCTTTCAATCCTTGGGGTTCAGGGTACTAAATCCTGCCGATCCGGAAAGTCGCGATCGACGCTATCGAATCGGCGCTAGGTGTCTCATCTGCGAGATCTCCACGTGCGGGCGTAAAGAGCATGGGCCAAACCTTATGTGATCTTTGGGCATACGAACAGCGCCGTGTGTAAATTTCCTCTTCAGCGTATCCGCGAGGCCTGAAGTGTAGTAGAATAAGAGCGATAAGTCGAGAAACGCGGAGTCGAAGACGCCGCTGACGGTTACGGGGGTCTTTCCGTTCCCACCCGTAGAAAAGAATGGAGGATCTGCGCCATCACCCTTGACTGCGCTGCGCGGCAAGAATCAGGTCTGGCAGTGTTGGCACTCCATGGTAGGCAGTCGAGAAAATTTTTGAAGGTCGTTTCACGTCCATGATGGAGATATGTGGCATTGCCGACCGAGTGGGCGTCAACGCCAGCATGCTCCAAGGTTTCGCTCGTCTTGTCACCTTTCACCAGCTGAGTGTCCAGAGGGATATGCCCGCGTGGAGACACATCAACGAGAAGCAGCCTGGCAAGAAGTCCAGCGCATACGTGCGGTTCGGCAGACGTTCCGAGTTGAAGCAATCCAGCCCCACGATCGACCAGGCGCATCAAACGCTCCATTGCAGAGGTGGAGCAACAAGAAGAGGACGCAAGAGTTTGGGGAGTCGAGAGTCGAGACCCTCACGTCGCCCAAGACACACGGGTACGGTTTCCCTTTTCTTTTCCTGCAAGTCGTCGTTGACAAGAGTGCATCGAGTCGTGGAGACCATAGGCGTATACGTCTAGGCACGGACGGGAGAACGGCCCTCCAAGCAGCGCTGTCAGGAATGACTCGCCATTATTGCGAAAACGAGAGTCGTTGAGGATCGCATAGAGTTGCTTGGCCACTGTCTGTTAGTGACCATTCCAAACCTCGATGATGTTACCAAGCCCATGATTGCAAAATGTTGGCACACGAATGATGTTCGATAAGATGGGAACCCCCGGAGGGGATATCTCATCCGAGGCAACAGAAACACTTGACTGAATTAAAAATTGCGCACGGTGCAAGTGCGTAGTCTGCGACTGAAGAGGTAAGGGTATGCAAACACGAGTGATTGTTGGTGTGATGTGAGTTGACGGCAGGCAACGATAGCGAAAGTTGGCTGCTGACTAACACAATAGCTTAACGCGGGCTCACGTGATGGCGCGCTTTCACATTGATGTCCTCTCCTACCTACCCACCTCCGGACGGTATACACGCCAATCTTATCAGAATCGCGGTTTTCAATCAGTTACGACTCGTTTGAGACCCGATATGTCTGGCCGAAGACGTTCGTATATCTCCAAGAGTCCTTCCACGGCCCCTGTACAAGGGCGTAAGCATCACAAGGCGACTGTCTCAGCTCATATACGTACACAGCGTTTCTAAGTCACACTAACGGTGTCAATGCACACTACACATCCCACTCCCGACCTATAGCGTCCTTTAAGGACGTGTAAGGACGTGTAAGAACGGGCGGTTCGTCATAGCCGCCTTGTCAACATGCACCTCGCACTGCCCCTGTTCCTCACCATCCTCACCACAACGGTATCCGCGCAGTTAGAACTGTGGATAGAAGACTGGGTACAAGTCCTTCCAGACTGTTGGAAAGGCTGCTTGCAATCCACCAACGATGGCTGCGCATCAGATTATTGTATGTCCCCTTGCCATCAAGTCGAATCCCCCCTGACCGCTTCCAGGCATATGCGATGCCAGTCAACACACAGACTATCTCCCTCCCGCCCTCTACTGCGCAGCAACAACATGCGACACCAACTCCGAAATCCTCCGCATAGTTCTCCTCCTCCCGATCAAACCATACTGTGCACTCAACGGCGTCGACGTGCCCGATAGCGTAATCGATAGCGCATATGCCGCAGCATGCGGGATATCTCCCCCCATTATCTCAACGCCAACGACTACGTTGAAAAGATCTTCACATACTTTGGAGCTCACGACTTTATTGAGTTCTACGAGCATGTACACGAATGGAAATGGTGAGACGATCTTTAAGATTATACCGATTGTTATGGGCGACGGATATACGAGGGTGGGGAGTACCTTTGAGTCGACTGTGCAACCGGCTACAACGGGCGATGTGACATCGACACGGGCCAGCGCTACTGCTGAGCTCACGGGAGAGAATGGACAACCATTAGAGACCGATGCGCCATCTGAGGACTCGGCCGAAGGGGATGGGAATGGAACCTTGTTCGAGAATGCACAAGCTGGTGCTGGGCGGTGGGGAGTTTCGGGAATTCTGGCCGGGCTTGGGGCTGTGGCAGGAATGTTGATGAGGCTGTAATCAGCGGACGAAGAAGAGCGAGACGCTACAGTTGACACCTAATCAAGAATCGCATGGAATTACGGCAGACAACAATCTCTATGGTCCAGGAGGATGAGACCTTGTATTCTTCGTTCCCCACAATGGTTGTGTACATGTTCCGTTACGGCAAAAGTGCACACGGCATGGATACATGACCTTGCTCTATGCATGTCGTCATCGATCTCGGTGCCCCGAAGAATATCCTATGGTGGGCGATTCAGTTGCACCAGCTCCTGTGACAGTCTGCATTGCACTAAAACTTTGGCTTCGCGTTGGGACAGTTACGTTGCTAACTCCGCCTCGCTGTAAGCTGTGGGACCGCCTTGGGAGGAAATGTGACCGGAAACAAGATGAGAAGATGTGACGGGAGCCTACTGCGATCGTGTTCCGTGGCGAAGACAAAGCGTTCTCTTTCAATATCGTGAGGATGTGACTAAACCAGATCAAAATCTCGGACTTCCACGCCTCGAGACCGGATGAAGTCATCTGACTGAAGTGCGGTATGAAGACCAGAAATCTCCCCAGTTTGCTGATGCTCAAAGTAGTAATAGGGAATAGTGACGATTTCCCCGGTAGATGGATCGGGAAATGGCGATGGCACTTTATCGAACATCATCCTTCGCCAAGGTTCCTTCAGAGGTGGGAGTCGAGGATCCAGGCGTGTGCTATCACTTGTCTCTAGGTTATGGAATATTCTCCTGCTGCTACGGTGTTGAATGATGGTAAGGGCGCGCCAAGGGTGCGGTAGTTCGCCGAGAAGGGCTTCTCCGTCCCCTAGGCCGTGAATATACGCAGTTCCAACTACTTTGAATGTTCCGTTCTCTTGAGGTCGCAAGAGCAGTGGTAGTTCGTACCCGAACACGAGGCAAACTTGATCGCCTGCGAATAATCAGCACAGACGTTCGAAATAACATCAGGCTCTCACTGCTTACCCGGCTCTGCTCCGGGAGATCCAATGCCAATCAGCTTATTTCGCGTCTGAATGAGCGCAAGACCGCCAGAATGGGAACACAAGTACCGCAAGAACCCGTCCGGTGCGTGCACTTCTTCTCTACCACAGAATGACTCCATATCTCCTTTGATCCCCTCTAGCATATGCTTCAATGCTTTCCTCCACTGTGCAACTCGTGGGTCATGTCTTTCACTTCCTCCGATCTGGTCAATGCTGTAATAGCCCTGAGTTAGAACGTTAATGAGAATGGCGTCCAGTGAAGGGCCGTTGACGTCTGTCGCCGTTTCCAGAGTTTCGAAGAAGGAACGGAACAAGTGTAACAGCTGGAACTGCGCATCAGCGGAATGTTTCAGCGGCAATCTACCTCGTGAGACTGTTTCGACCTGCGTATACATCACACCAGATACACGCAAGATGTGAGAATCCACTTGATACCGCGGAGAAGGGATGTCGGCCGTCGCACTGTAAACTGCTATTGGCAACAACATAGAGGGTTCGCTTGACAAATCAGCCACCCATGACGGCCCATCAAGCCGTCTACTTTTCAGATCGCAGTAGTTTAACAGTCTGTTATCTGCGAGAAAAGCGAGCCTATACACTTCGACGGTAGATAGGGTGTAGTCCGGTGGAATTTGAGACCGGACCGAATCTGGCAACAGGCCCAAAATAGCGTAGATTCGGTCGCGTGGATCGTAGCATTTACAATGTCGTGTATTATAGAGCAGCTCGGATATTGGAGTGACTTCCATCATTGTCTGGGAGAGATCTTGAAGCAGACTATCCGCAAGGGAGTCATCCGTTTTGTAGTTCAATATTCTTACTCCCGCTTGCAAGTCTGGCCAAGATAAGACATATCGCCCGCATTGCACGACAGCACGGTGACGTGACAGACCAACTTCTTGACGGATCCACAGACGTTGAAAATAAGGCCTTTGTGCAACGGCGTCTAACGCGCGCCTACACTTAGGGAGCAGCATTTTCTCGAGTTCCCGGTTGACTTCACCCCAATCATGACCAGGGCGTATGTGAAGGAGCTCTTCTTGCAGTGATATCATCCAAAGCTTTCCGAAAGCTTCCATGGTACCAAGTGCAAGTGCACTGTCGTCTGCTTCCGCCCCTAGCCACAAAATGGTCTTAGGAGCAAGAGCGTACAACTCGGCCATTCTGGACACTTGCTTTCTTTTCTCAGCGTGATCAGATTGATTTATGCAGATCGCATCGATCCATAGTGTCCGTTTGTAGTTCTTTGCCCGAAGATATAGAAGTGCCATGGCCAGGTTTTGTCCGACACATAGCGAACGAAGCTCTTCATCTTCGCTGGAGACTCTTAATTCTGTCTTCGCGGTGTTGTCTCCCCAGACATACGACAGAGCTTCAAAATAGACCGTGGCAGTTGACCTTGGCTCCATGGGGCAATAAGAGGCGGGCATGACAGCATCGTCTGGATGGTTCCAGCTAGTTTCGTGGGACTTCTCGTCGTAGAAGAACACTCTTCCCTCCAGTGTTTCGTATGCCAAGTACCCTGAAGGAACAGTCCTCTGAATTGAGCCAAGAGGGAGTCTGCCAGGTGGGGTTGGTGGAGGCTTTGCGATCAAAGGGGCATGAACAATTCGTATCTCGAGGGGGGCATCAAAGTCCCCTGGGATCAGTTCCAATAAGCGAATGTCCTGATCCGGATTTTCCAGTGGCTGATAAATATATGGCTCCATGATGTGTAGATCGCCTCTGGTACAGCTTCTTGTAAGCCCTGACTGCTCGATGGACAGGATGCTGATGTGCGAAATCGGACTCTCCTCACAGAGGGAGGAACCCCCAGAGAATCATAGAGATCTGTGCGTGAGTGAGCAGGATAGAATATATCGAGCTGGCTAGATGGGTGTGGAGGTGCTTACTAGGCGCCTAGCAACCTCGCAAGACGGTAGACTTTACCGAGCCCTATGACTAAGGCGGGGCAGGGTTGTGCATTGGATGGGGCTTCCAATGCCATGTGCGATACCTAAGAGTTGCAACTCCCCCGCTCATTACGGTTTGAACTTGCCAATGACGAAGGTCTGTTACTGATCTCCAGAGTGGCCAATTGCGTCTGACAACATTCATTCGAGACCATAGGTATGCTCAACTGAGGTAGAACTTTGCTGCTCTCTGAGCCAGGTGAGCTCATATGCGAAGATCGCATGACAAACCAGTAGCGAGGCAATATATCGAGCAATGACACCGCGTCTCGAGAAGGTGAGGGTGCCGAAGATTACCTAGAGGCGGGGACGAGGAACCAAGTGCCAAGCCACTAAACCCTTTGGGAAGCCACATTCCCGGCACGAGCCGCAAATGTGGGGCCTCTATCCAGTCTCAACTAAGCATACACCGTCAAGTGTGACTACTTACACTATCCTTTGATATCCCTGCAACTATCAAGGTGGGCATGCTCCTCTCCCTGCCATACTACCCTTATCCTCCATCCGGCGAAGGATTCTGGAGCCCTGTAACAACAACTTTAAACTGGTGTGAGTGGGAGTGAAATCATGTATGCATACACCATTCAATTGCATCATTGACAGAGTATCAGGACTACTGCGTCTGCAGAAATTGTAAACACACTCACGAAGCTACTCTTCGTCTGCCTTGCTGTTCAAGGTTTTTGAACTCCCCAGGGTTGCTTCAAATGGACAACGACACAGCTTACTGCGTGACTTTCTTCAACATGATGTTTATTGGTTTCGGTAGCTTCCTCTTCCACACGACATTGAATCGTGAGTTTCCGAGCATCCTAGTAGCCGAATACCACTAATGACCGCAAATTAGATGCACTGCTAAATGACTTATCTATGATGTATCTCACATGTACAACCTTTCTTGTGAGCTTTTCCTTACAAAAAAAACCTATCATTAGACTTCTCTTTCTGGTTTGCATATGTCACTCTGTAATACCACTACCTCAAAAACTCTGTCTTCCGTCAGAATGCCTTCGCCATTCTAGCCCGCACAGTTGTCTTTAAAGGCATTTATGACATGGAAAAGCGCCTTCGATTCCCGACACCCGAAGAAGCCACTACTGTCATCCGAAAACCCGACCAATTGGAGACTTTAACAACAAACAGAAGGGTCAAAAGATCATTGATCACACCTTGAGTTCCTTGGATCCCTGCCTTGAATGATGTCTCAACATGGGATCGGTGGAAGTGTTGTTCGATCAGAATAAGCTGATAGTTCATAGAGCGTTGAAGCTAATGTAAGCAAACTACTCCTGGCCAAATCATGTGCTGCGCACGTGTACTTTTTGTGTCATCTATTCCTGGCAATAGTAGATTTGCAGGTTTTACAACAACTGGATTTGACGATGCAGGCCTTTTCCTCTCATCTCGAATGTGGCAGTCCAGCTAATTTCAGTCAATGAGACTGCACTCACCTCGTGTAAGTGTCTTTCTGAAATAGTCATTTAAAAGTTGTGATACGACCACATCCCGTCTATGCGCTACGAACACATGAGTAAGGGCTGGCCATCCCAGATATTGGCTAGTCAACAGCAGCCGAAATCTTTCTGCACATTCAGTGACACTTTTCACAGCGTTGCAGTGCACCAGCCAACTCCCGCACAACCCCAAAGCACTCTGTACTATCCAAACCATCCCACCGACCCCGTCTCACACACAACCACTTCCCTCCACATTACGATCAACAACATAAACCCCTAATGAAGCTTCGGAGTTCTAGCGAGGTCCCGATTCAGTCCTCAAAGTGGTAGGGATCAGCTGCACAAGTAATATAGCACCGGGTTTTTCATATCTGGGATGAATTGGGCATCCCTGTCCTGCACCTCGGTACCACCACACGTGGTATATCTCTGCCCCAGGAACCGAAACTAGATGAAAAGATGGTCGACTCCTGCATGATGCATTCTCGATGCGGGAAATTCAGGTGAGTGTGGCTCCGAGGGATAGAAAATGAGATGGTACAAAAACAACGCCCTGTTCTCGGCCTGTTTCTCGACTGAGGACCATCTCATCCACATTCGAAATCACCCACAACACTACTTGTCTCACTTCATCTCAACTGAGAAACGAAATGAAACTCACTAAACCTCTCGCCCTGGGCCTCTCCCTCCTCCCAACCCTCACGACCTCCGCTCCGCTCGCCTCGGCTCAAATGGGTTCCAAACACAATCTCTACCTCGTAACCTGCACCCGCGAACCAGACTGCCTCCTCGGAATCCTCTGTGCCCCCCAACGCACACCTGTCACCTACACCGCAGTCGCCTACTACGCGAACGGGCCCATCGAATCCAACCGCAACCAAAACCCCACGTCCATCACCACCGTGAGCCAGCCGCGGGCGCCATGGGAAGGCAGCGCCCGAACGGCGCGGATAAACCGGTTGGGCGACTTTGCGAGCAGTATTGATGCTGCGGCGGCGAGTATTCAGAAGGGACAGATTGCGGGCACGGCGAAGGTTGGGTCGGAGGATTTTGTGTGTTTTAAGGATGGCGCGACGGCGCTTAGTGTGAGGACGGATTTGGGGTTGAGTGGGTACAGTTGTACGGCGGATTATTGGTGTCCTTCTATTCAGGTTGAGGCGTAGGAAGGTGTTGCGTGGGCGTGCTGGAGGCGGGTAATGTGTTTTTCTTTAGACCTTGAGAGACTTTCGCATTGGCGGAGAATAATGGTATAAAGCGGGTGTCTGTTACCTCTGCGCGATTCCAATTTCCTCATTCGTCCAAAAACCATGGAAGCAGACCTTTGTTATACTCGGATAACCGGTTCGCAAGATCATCTATGCGCAGCCAATCTGGCATTTTGGTAAGTACGTGCAGACCAGCTGCTAAATGGTTGCGAAGAAGAGGTTCGATCATGTGGTTCGGAGGACATTGCGTCTTCAGCATACACCTCCAATTCTGTAGCTGAGTCTGCGCTCTCGCTGCCTGGAACCGGTCGGCTGCATTCGTGAGTGAGTAACAGTGAGCGACCCACTCGTCGCCCGCGCTGCCTTGGTACCCAGTCCGTGATTGAATCATCCCGAGACGCTCAAGCATCGCAACCCAGATATCGAAAGCGTCTTTGCAATCCCTGTAGGAGTCGCCTAGCTTGTCTTTTAACGTGCTCTCTTGCAATTCCCAGCATTCTCTTAGTAGTTTGACAAACCGTCCTTTATCTGGCTCGTCATCAGATGTGGGATCGAGGTGGTTGAGGAGGAGGTCGCGGAGTTCTGTTGTGGGATTGGACGTATATGAGAGGTCAACGATTGTCACCTCTCTTGGACCAGACGGCCCTGGAACTGCAGCCTTAGAAGACACAGCGGCTTTGAAGGTGCGAACCATACGTGGCGACTCAGTCTGCTTTCGGAACATACCAGCAATGGTCGCAGGCTTGAGTATAGGACTGTCGTCTTCGGTCCCGTCATTGTCTGCACTCGTGCTTGGTAGCTTGGCATGTCTTCTGGGCGAACGATCTTCGCTCCCCGCCTCTGATGAGAACGACTCCGGGCCGGCATAGAGGTCGTCATTCCTAGTGGGATGTGGTCGACGTACCGCCTTCTTTGTTACTTTCCGCAGCTTGGTGTTTCTTTCAAACGACGTAGTCATCTGTCGCTTCCTCGTGCTCGCAGGCGGCTCTGGGTCTGGGCTATAATCTGGATCTTTCTCAGTGTCATCAACGAGTGGCGGAGGCTCCCAACTATCTTGAGCTGGGGTGGCAGAGTCAGATGTATGAGTGGTGGTTGAAAACACTGGTGCAGTTCTAGTCGAAGCTGGCACCGCTGGTGGTTTGGTGGCTGATACTTTCGTTGGAGACGTAAGGGTCATAGTCGCAACAGGTGCACGATAAGACGCCGGAAGGCTGGGCGCTGGGCTTCCTTGGATCGAGTCCACGCTGAACTGTGTTGTCGGTAGGTTTGTTCTCCTGTCCGACTGGGGGTTGCCTTCGGATATAGACTCGTCGGAGCTTAAATACGGCATTGGCGCACCCACACGCACGACTCTTTTATAGCCCTGCCAATACTGCTGACCCCCCGGAGCCATACTAGATGGTGATGTCGGCGTTCTGGGGTCGCTCGACCGAACTTTCGCTGCGTGGTTGCCTTTCAGTTTCTGTATGGCCCGAATAACAACCCAGCAGTACAGGTATACTCGTATTCTGGAAAGAAAATCAGTTATGGCTGTAGGTACTGTTCTGGTCGGTGACGGACCTGTCTCTATGACTTGTGTTGCTGATGTCGAGCTGCTCGGGATACAAATCCGTAAGTATGGATTGCTCAAGTCTTTCTTCTTGTCGGGGCAACGCCCATACAGAACTGCCGTATCTCTGTAAAAGTGGCCTTGTAGTTGAGTCCACAAAGTCCGGAGTTGGTTCGGCCTCAAGCGCCTCTTGACTATACCTGCTAGCGAGATCGTTCTTCAATCTAGTAGTCTCTTTATACAAACTTTCGACGCTGCTTCCCTCCTCAAACTTGGGTTTGCCGTTTAGGCCATTCAATGGCCGCAGGCCTAGCCTGTCGATATAGGCGTTCGCTTTGGGTTTATCCTTGATGGACTACAAGTGTTGCACTGCCTCTTCGAATCCGAACGGGCCCATGACAACGAGAAGCCAATACAGCGGCGCTGTACGGGACCAATACAGTGCCGAACTTTATACGCGACTTGCTCAGCCTTGGGCGGGCAGTTGGAATAGCGCCACCTGATGCTGCCGTCTGTTTGGTTGCCTACGATAAGTGGGCGAAGCCTGTGGTTTTACGAAGGAAGCAGATGGAAGAGCTTCGAATGAAAGCGTAATTGCGGCGCAGGTCGCCCTTGAACTGCGCTTAAGGATTGGATGAAAGAAGGTGCGGGATGGCTGCCAGTCAGAGATACTGTACACCTTTCCTTGGCTGTCGGTTGTACTGAGATAGCTATTGGCTGGCCTGCGTGGGGTGGCTTTGCATACTGCTTATTGCAGTTTTCAAGCTCCGAATCGATGAAATGTGAGCGCCGCTTTGGTTAGGCAGCAGAGACTTGAGACACTCTCTGCAGTCTTGGTGTCATGCGTTGGCAGCAGGGAGGTAGAGCACAATCCGGTGGCTGGAACAAAGACCTCGGAGACACATTGTCGCACAGATCCAGGATCATTCTTGAAAGACAACTCAGCAGACATTCTCAACAAGGGCAAAGAGAATTTTGTGACTTCAGGGTGGATTGAGGAGATGCGTATGTACGATGACGGAGTGGAGTGGTGAATGCCGAAGCCTGACGGTTGCCCATCCGAAGTCGGGTGTGGCTTGTGAGTGGCGAAGCCGTGAGCCACACGCCACAACGACTTAGCCACCTTCTTCATGTCACCCGGGCAATGTGTGTTTATCTCATGCCTCCAGTCTTGTCTGCCGTCACATTTCTACGTTTGCTTGGATACGTGCTTATGAATATGTGGCGATGATGAAGATTGCACTTACCGGCCTCGCTTTCCTCGGCCCAGCCTTATGCGCGCAGCCGTCTGCACCATCCCCCATTCCTGCGCCACTGCGTCCGTTGCCATGGGGCCAGCTGAACTTCCTTCACACGACGGATATTCATGGGTGGTGGGGCGGACACCTGCAGGAGTGAGATTGGCTGTACCATCACGATTCTCAAGCGTAACCATTCTCTAGGCCCTCCTACTCAGCAGACTGGGGAGACTACATCTCGTTTGCCAAACACTTACGAGATAGAGCAGACGCTGAAGGCAGAGACTTACTGCTCATAGACACCGGTGATCGAATAGAAGGAAATGCCATATATGACAGCTCCAAGCCCAGGGGCAAGTTCACCTACGAGATCGCAAAGGAGCAACATATAGATCTCATCTGCTCCGGAAACCATGAGCTGTACAAGCAGGAATCTGCTGATGGGGAGTTCTACCACACGGTGCCTGATTTCTCTCCAAACTATATTGCCTCCAACCTCGACATTTACAATCCCAAGACTGCCAGGCTTGAGGCTTTGGCTCCTCGCTTCAAGAAGTTCACTACCGAGAACCAAGGCATCCGTATCCTGGCGTTTGGGTTCCTGTTCGACTTCACAGGAAACGCCAACAACACCGTCATCCACAAGGTCAAGGACACTGTTCAAGAGGGTTGGTTTCAGCATGCCATTCAAGATAAAGAGCTGGATTTGATCGTCGTCATCGGACATGTCGATGTCCGCTCTGACGAGTATGCCACACTGTACGCCACTATCCGTGCAGCGCAACCAGATATTCCCATCCAGTTCTTCGGCGGCCACCGCCACATCCGCGACTACAGGATCTTCGACGACAAGTCCGTCGCCATAGCAAGCGGGAGGTACATGGAAACAATCGGCTTCATGTCCATCAACGGCCTCAACACAAGATCAAGCAGCCATCACCCTCGCAAATCTCAAGAGCCCAAGCCCACATTCTCTCGACTCTATATCGACAATAACCTCTACTCCCTCCACCACCACAGCGCCAAAAACCTTACCACATTCCCCACCCCCAACGGCCTCAACGTAACCACACAAATCAACTCCGCCCGCCACTCCCTCCACCTAAATCGCCTCTACGGCTGCGCCCCGCGCGACCTCTGGGTAAACCGCGCCCCCTACCCGCACCCCTCGAGCATCTTCTCCTGGCTCTCCGACTCCATGCTTCCCGACACAGTGAAAACCTCCTCCCGCGTCCAGGAAAGCGGAAAATCCGCCATCGCCATCATCAACACCGGCGGCATCCGCTTCGACATCTTCAAAGGCGCTTTCACAAAAGACACGGCGTTTCTGGTATCACCGTTCACGAGTCGGTTGAGATATGTGAAAGATGTGCCATCGCAGGTTGCGGTGCGTGTTTTACCCTTGTTGAATCATGGGGAGCCGATGATGAAAGAGCAGGGTATTGATCTCGCGCCGCCGGAAGTGGTGGCTAGGAAGCTGAGGAGGCAATTCTTCCCGGAGCTCTTACGCCCGGCGTTCTCGAAGCTAGAGTCGAATGCACAGGCGCAATTGGCTCTTTCAGCGACGGAGCATCATAATTTGATACCTGGATACACTACGCATGACGACGCGGGGACCGACGGCGATGATACGATACACTCGCCTATCGACTTCTTCGAAGTGCCGAATTGTATCCAGGCGGTTGTTAGCCAAGGAGATTCGAAATCGGATCTTGCCGAGGACGCAAGCTTGCCGACTCACATCGACATCGTGTATAACGAGTTCATCGAGAAATGGGTTCTCATGGCGTTGCGGTATCTGGGTGAGAGTTATAAACTCGAAGATACGGAGGAGTATTTCCCGGGGAAGAGCTTTACGCAGCTTATGGTGGAGTGGGTTGAGAAATATTGGGGTGTAGATGGGGAGGAATGTGAGTGAGGAACCGTATATATATTATCGTAACTGCTTCCTGTTTTTTGCATATAAGTCAATTCTACAACCCGAACGCCGCATTGTTATACATATATGTTTTAGTAACAACACCCACCCCATCCCCTCCCTTCCAGACAATTACATCCACCACCAACCCTTCCCCACCCCTCACCTCCACTCTTCCTCCACATCCCAACCTCCATCTACCCAGCCTGATACAACCCCAACGCCACCACATGCGGATTAATCATACTAAGATTAAACGGCGTCAAGAACGGATTCTGATCCGTAAGCGCCACAAACATAGTCCCATTAACCGCCGGATCCCCCTCAAACACGACCCCAGCCGGCTGATACGTATACCCCTCTCTCTCCCCCGTAACCTCAAGCGGCGTATAAGTAAGATTCAACTGACTGACCCAAGCCACCCACTGCGGCGGTCCATGAGCCTCCGTAGCCGTGACATAACTATTATTCGGGCCCACGGGCTGCCCAGGCGCTTCCCACGTCATATTCACCAAACGGCCGGGGAACGAGAGCGGTTCGCTGCGGTTCCGCGAAATGGCGGGCCCGCACCCGTAGCCCGTTACGTTGAGGTTTACGCAGGATTCGTCGGGGGGGATGGTCGAGTTTGAGGGGTCGCCTGCGCGGCGGCCGACGACTTCCCAGGGCTGCGTGTCGTTTGGTGAGAAGCGGTTTGGGTTGGGTTGGTTGATGAAGAAGAGGGCCGGGAAGTTTTGCCAGGCGAGCCGCGTCTGGTTCTCGGGACACGAACTGATGTACGGTGCGAGGTAGGTCCAGGCCCAGCTTTGGGGGATCCCCGTCTCGAACCATACGGGCATGGGCTGGAGACCGAGCATTTGCCGGAAGGACATCTGTTGTCGACTTTCGGTGGAGATGGATTGGAGCAGCATTTGTCCGACTTCGCGGCTGTCCAGGTGGTTCATGAAGCCGAAGACGCCGGATTCGCCCCACCGGGTGAGCTTTTGGTTGAAGTCGATGTATTCGCGGACGGTGCGGAAGGGGTAGTTGTATGTGCATTGTTTGGGGGCCGCTTGACCCAACATGTTGGCTAGTAGAGTTGCATGTCCACTTTCTTGTATCGCCATGAAGGCGATCAGGGCGCGGTCTTCGGCGGTCAGACCGGCGTCGAGGAAGTCTTGGTCTGAGAAGACGGCGAGACCGTTGTTGAAGAGGTCTAGCTCAATCCATTCTTGATACAGGCCTAGAGCGATGGACTCGAAATCGAAGTCGGATTCGACCATGTAGCGCGGTAGGGTGCCATTGGTTCCGAGGCCGCCTGCGGGTTGGTAGGGTATTGGAACGGGCTCAGTCAGGTTGCCAGCGGCGTTGTAATAAGTAGCCGTCGGGTTGGGAGGCAGAGGCGGGATCACTGTTCCCAGGGTGGAAGGAGCTTGCAATGCACCCGTTGTCGTGGGTGTCCCTGAAAAGGGGCCATGGCTGGTTGGTCCCGTTGGGTCAGGGCTCTTTCGTGGCGGCTCCGTAGTTGCTGAAGTTTGGATAGCCTGGTTGTTTGTGAGAAACGCCTGTCATATTCCAACCAACTATCAACTCAAACTCACCGGTATCTGAGAGTCAGGGAAGAAGGACGTCGCCAGCGGCCCTTCAGACTGCTCTACAGTGAGAGGGAAATCTGCATCTGTGTAGCCAGGCACCTGAGGTTTGGGGGCAGCTAAAATGAGACGAGCGAGCAGGGTCGAGATGAAAGCCTTACGGTGAGCCATATTGGCTCTCTGAAAGTGTGTGTTGGTTTTGGTCGGCTTGACCTCCCATATTCGCCATGATTTGGAGGTTTATACACTCAGTACACTCTCCTTCGACGTGACGGCATTGCTCTTCGGTCACTGTTACTTCATTCATGATCTCATCATACCCCACCGCACAGCAACCGTCGATCCAGTGGCATAGATTCTTCGATTCTCACCTTGAGTGCCATAGGATACGTAAGGAGCTAGTCTTCGGGTGTACAACAGCCGTTCAGAGAACCCGCGCTTGCCATATATTCTTCCGGCTTTTGCTGAACGCACAAAGACTGCCGCACGAGGGTGGACGCGTCAACCCGAGCTACTGATTTGTCCGCTTGAGGATGCGAAACCCATGGCCAAGCACGGTGAAGGGTTGATCAGAGCGCTATGCCTTGCCGCTGTGTATGCGAGGTGTGGTTGGATTAGATTGAGATCTAACCTTCCAGCATGGATAGGCATGTTGGTCTGGAACAACATGAAAGTGCAGTGTGTATGCATGGACGACGTCATGAGTATGCCAAGAAATCGAAAGATGGCTTCGACCTACATTATGCTCGACGAACCGTGGCCCGTACCACCGGGAATCGCAAATCCGTGGCGACGGTCCAGTCGATGAGATATCGCTCTTGCATCGTCCAGACACGTTAGTTCTTCGAAATATTGGAGGATCAACAGGACGGCCAGTGTAGATCAGAACAAGAGAGTCACTGCAGGAATCGGAAGACGGTTGACGAGATTGAGCCGGTAAGCTGATTGGCATACCAAACGGCTGATTATTATTTGGCACGCGACATAGGGCCCCAATTTTCCCTTGGAGCAAGCTGATACCGGACGTACTTCCCTCTGTCATGGTCCCGGCCGAGCCTCTCGTCGAAGACCACCTTGAAGCTAGTGCCCAGGTAAGACGGGGTTGGAGAGTCTGACTGGTCCTGTTTGCTTGCGGGGTTTTCGGCCGTCTTCTCGGCAGTGTCATCTCCTTCTTTTGCGCAGTCTTCAGACTTCTTGCCCGTAACATCAACAGGGGCAGCGTCGCCTTCATCGTTTGGCCCCTGGGGTCGAGTAGCTTTGGCCATGATAGCAAAACCAGCTGTTCCCGTCTTAAGCTGGTTCTTCAGAGGCGCTCTTTGGCGTACCCATTCGAGCATCACATGCCATATTGCTCTCCAAGGAGCATCCGTTCGAATAGAGCCTGGTTTGCAGTGGCTCATAGTGACCCGGAAACCAGCATGACGCAGCGCGCCGCGCATGGCGGCGAGAGGTGGCGCCGAACAATGCAGTACTTTCGATACGGAACTGGGGATGATGAAGAACGGATGGCTCTCAACTTCCGCCGGATCTGCCTTAGGGATGAGGGGGTCCAGCTTCTCAAGTTCCTGTCCAGAGGAGCCCTCTTTCTGCACGCCAAAGGTGATCTCTTCCAGCGCCGTATGAAGCATCCCTTGTATGCGCGCTCTGGTGGGATATGTTTCCTCGTCGATCTCATCCAGCTGTGCTAGGACCCGCTGTACGAATCCTGGGTTGTGCAATGGACCGCCATACATCGGCCCAGAAAGGTGAGTCTTGGTGCCGCAATGCTCGCAGAGCTGGTCCGCCGACGGACCCTGAGCAAAAGCGTGCTTGTACGATTCCGTGCCATCCTTGTTCGTCTTCGGTTTGTTCCGAGCCAGAAACTGCGTATTCCAGGATCCGCACCCGCTCTGACAATGATACACGATCATAGTCTTTCCGGCCAGAAGCTTCACATCGTTGGGAGATTTCCGCACACGGACGAACACACGGATATAGTAGTCGATAGACAGCGAGAGCAGCGGCTCAATGGCCATCCCGTACCTCGCTGCTGATGAAGCCAGAGCGTGCAGAAGCAGACGCAGCCCACCCTCGTGACATGGTTCGCCTTTCAGCGGCAGTCCGCCGTACTGTGAGTATGTCTTCTCCAGGTAGCCGTGGGAAGCGAATATAGCCGAATCGGTGCAAGTAACGCAGAGCATGCCCTCATGGTTGATTGCCTGTATGGCAGCATCAATGAACGGAGCTGCCGTACCGTACGGATCCAGATCTATCACATCGTAGCCCTTCTGGTCAGCAAAGCTATACATATGCACGATGGCGTTCCCAGTATTAGCTTTGATCTTTCTCTCGAGCTTGTTGTGCTGTACATTCAGCTTGATGGCTTCAGTCGCCTTGCTCGAGAGATCGTTGGCCGTGATCGAAGTGGCAGATCGTATCTCCTGCGCATACCGTAGTGCCCGTAGGCCAGTGGCAGACAGTGCATCGAGGATGGTAAAGGGCGGTCTGTACTGTTGCTGGATTGGTGCCTCAGGAGCAGCCGCTTCGCCATTGGTCTCGGCAACAGCCTCAGGTGCTTCCCCTGCTCTCACCTCAACATCTGCCGTTGCATTATCCTGCATATGCTCGTCGTTCCCTCCATTGTTGTCAGTCCTCCTCCTCTTTGCGGCTTGTTGTGCCTCACCCTCCTGTTGCTCTTGGCCGTTGCCTCCCTTCCCAAGTTTTCGTTTTTTCTTCTGGTCCATACGTAATGCTTTCTGCCTCTGCCACTCGTGTTTCTGTGTCCTGCGCTGGACCAAATCATCTCCAAACGTCTTGATTGCGAGCACGCTCAGGTCCCGATTAAACTGTTGTATGGGGTTGTAGAACACCTGCTGCTTTTGCGAGTCCTCTTTGGACATTTTCGGATCCGTCGACGTCGGTGTTCCCCGCGGCACTAGGATATATGCTAAACCCTCCTTGATGGTCGTGTATTCCCTCCCAGTATGCGACACATTCTGTCCAGCTTTCGGTGTGGCGTGAATGCCTACGCTCCCTGCGGGCGTTTCCTCGGCGGGCACCTGAGCGGGAGCAGCTGCAGCTGCAGACATGGCGGAGGATCTATGGAGAGCTCGACGGAGTTGAGAGGAGGTGCAGTAAGGGTGACTGGAGAATGGCGCACGGAATATGCGCAAGAGATATGTACGGGCCAGTGTGGCCTTGAGTCCTGAACGGAACAGGCTGGGTCGGAGTCAATCGCGTCTGACTGTTGTTGTCTTGATGTTCGCGCTCATGCACCGATAATTTTTGGCTGCGATCACGGATTAAGCTTAAATTTAGCGGCTTGGCGTCACTACCCCATTCTCCGCTGCAGTGCCTCTTGTGAAATCGAGGTTGAACATCACAACATTTGAAGACGCGCACAATCGGCAAGTCTAAATTGGCCTACTAAGCCTTATCCTCCGGTACTCATCCAGGCGCTCTCTGAAATGGGCCAATCTTCAGCAATGACTCCGTCCTCTGTTGGATTTAAACACCCCAGCATGAAACCGGTGAGCTGACGCCTGAACTTGGTCCCAAAAGGGACATCAGCCGTGCTCCTGGCGTCGTGGTCCACGGGGCGATCTTGAAGCGACCTCTGTCTCGTCCTGTCTTATCTTCCACATCCCCTCACTTTCGTTCTCCTCTCTTCTCAAAGCTCGTCACATTTCTGCGAATTCTTTGCTTCATTGTTCAGTCCTCCCCTATTTGACGTTGCGTACACCATGGGCGTCCCCCGCCAAACTGTGCCCGAATACCGTGACGACCCAGACGCAGTCTCCCTCCACACAACACCAGACGACTACATCTACTCCGACACGCCCGGCCCCGACACCCTCCCCCCATCCTACAACGACGCGACCAGCTCCAGCGCCTCATCCGCGCCTCTAATCCAGCATGCGCCCCCAATCCCCTCTCCCCGCCTCCACGAGGACCACCTCTACACGCACATGGTCAAAGACCACGACGGCTACCAACTGTCCGGCGGCAAGCCGGTCGTCCTAACCACGCAAACAATCCTAAACCCCCGCTACGACACCGACCCCGCCTTCCTCGAAACCGGCATTCGACAGCTCGCGCAACAACCACCAGACCCGCTCATATACATTCTAGGCCGACACACCGAAACGCGCCGCGACAAAGACGGCAAGAAGCAGAAACACGAAGTCACTGATTTCCGGCTTGTGATACATATGCGGGACTACCTTTCCGCGCGCGAGGACACGCAGTACGTGCCCATGATTTCCGTCAGCAATCCAAGCAGGGAGGTTCAACCAATGCACATCGTCAGTGCCGCAAGTACCGAGCACCCCTCACCCATGCGACTCGTCAGCGTCGAAAACAGCGAAAAAACCCACCGCGGCTCCTTCCGTCGCACCCGGGGTCCAGGAAGCACGCAGGACGTCGAAATCGCGGCCACGCCTGCGCCCAGCTTAACAGAATGGTGCCACCGGTTCTGCGCGTCGTCGTCGCCGAACCGCGTCTTCCGCCTGCGTCACGAAGTCCACGGCCTGAACACCGAGTACCTCCGAGCGCGCATCGAAGGGCTCATCCGCTCGACGCAATATCGCGGCAAAGTCGACATCTACTTCCCAACCGAAGACGCAAATATCGACATCTACACCTCGACGCGCATCAACCAGTGGCGGCAGAAAACCTGGCTTCGCTGGCTCTTCTACCTCTCCTTCCTCTGGATCTTCACGTGGCCGTATCTGTACTTCGCTACCAAGCGCTGGGCCGTCGTGAGAGCAGAGTGGATCTTTTCGCAAGAAGATGAGACGACGGGAGGAAAGAAGTATGCGACGGTGAGTGAGGAGGAGTGGTTTGAGAGATGGCACGTCGCTATACGGAGGTATGTCTTGGAGGGTTTTGAGGGTGATGCGTCGTATGAGCGCATGCAGGGCGTGATTAATAGACCTGCGGACCCGCCCACGCCAGGTGCGAGTATAAGGACGGGGAATGTGGGAATGGATAATGCGGTTGGGTTACTGCAGCAGGGGTTCAGGGTTGCGAGTGCGATTTCGAGGGGAGATCCTTTGGCGGGAATGCAGGGGGGTTGGGGATATGATAACTAGTTCGTTATGTATTCCATAAATGAAGACTTCGATATCAGACTTCATCATCATGACTAAAATAGGCCTTGGACCGGATCATTATTAGGTGTGCTATTCAATGAGCCCAACCAATCAAGAACAGTAAAGAACTCATCCCGAAATCTACTCAGCAGCGTATTACCACCCCCTAAAGTCTGCAAATCCGTCGTAGCCATGGTGCTTCCAGCCATTATTATCATGCCTTTGCCTTGGCAGCCTTCTCCTTGTCAAACACCCACACGCCATTCGTAAGGCTGTCGTTAATCTGCTCCCCAAGCTTCTCCGCCAGCTTCTTGAACGTGGGGTAATCGCTCGTCCTCGAGAAGTACTTCCGCTCCCACTCCTTGCCTTGCTCCTTTTCCGTCTTCCTCAGCTCTCGCTGCTGGTTCTCAATGATCGACTTCTCCTGCCCTGCCAGGTCCGTGTCGCCCTTCTTAATAGCATCGGCCACCTTCTTCCAAGCACGCCGTGACTCCATCTCGCCCTGCTCCTCGACGGGTGCTACCTTCAGTGGCGAGCACATTGTGACTGACGGGCTGAACGAGTCGATGACTTTCTTCGTCTTTGCATCCTTGATGGTGAAGTTGTCTGTCCATTGGCCGTCGACGGTGTAGATAGCCTCCTTCTCTTTCCCTGTGGGGTACAGAGATGCTGAGAACGTGTTCTTCTTCCCTGAGATCCAGCCTTTACCGCTGTAGTCGATCTTCGCCGTGTAGCCAGTGGAAGACTGGATATATGATGCGCGGTTGAGTTCGACGTAGGGGCGTCCAGTGATGAGGCCTTCGATGTGGAGAGATGGCAGGGTGATGAGGTAGTCTTCGTCATACTCGTCGATGTGCAGGATGGCGTGACCGATTTGCTATCATCAGGTGTCAGTATAACGACTACCGAGTCTTCCGGCCCATCTTACCTTCACGTTGATAGTGCTCGAAAAAGACGCCTTCTGTGCATTATATCCCTGCAGAGAGATTCCGGCTTTCTCATTCCAAATACAATAAGCCGTCACCGGAGGATGATGGCTCACTTGCTCGCTAACGAGCTGTGTTGTACCGGCCTCGTCCTCCCATTTTCCGAGGAACAGCTCTCCCAAGAAGGGATTCAGAGGCTTCTTCTCGCTCCCCAGTTCCTCGCTCCGGCTGGCATACTGCTGTTTCAGTGTGCTCAGGAACCACTTCAACACCAGCATTGCCCGCTTCTTGGGATCCTTCTCGGCGGCCGGCGCAATGAATACTGAGGGGTGCTCGGCCCAGTATGAGGAGAATTCGGTGAGAGACGTGGTCGATAGAATGAAGGGCGGTGCCGTCAGGGAAGACAGGTCGCCGTTGAACGAGGCGATGGACTTCAGGAACGAAGACCAGCTCCCGCGGGCTGCGGGGGGAACCGCGGCTCCCTCTTTGCTGTTGTCGTTGGTGCTCATGGTGTGCTCGGTTCGGAAAGTTGATTAAGATACAGTGATCCGGGCAAAGGGCGTAGGGAAGTCAAGTTGGAGTGTTGTATAGGGGTGGAATCTTTAACTAGTGGGGTTGGTGTTGCAACGGAGGAAAGCACCTGGGGACGCGGCACAGCCACCCGACGTCATTTTGATTTGCCAGGCACGCCACGGTTACGGCGCCTAGGAAGAGAGAGGGGCAATATAATATGTTTGCCACATATTTCAGATACATGTAAACCGGTCTGCGCCATTCTTTAATTATCCAATGTGCACTTTTGATTCATGTGGTGTCCTCCAAGATCTCCGGCTCAACCGTTAGGGCTGGAAGCGGGTCCAGATGTGGCGGTGCAATATGTGGCGCTCTATACCTCTTTCAGGGGTAAAGTCGAGGTAAACAACCAAACACTGTGAAATGCAGACAGAGTACATTATTGTTCGGGACAAAGTCTATTTCTGTATTACTTGTCTTGTGGCATTGACGCAACCGTCATATGCTCATCATTTACGCTATGTACGTGCTGGGTCATCTCGTCGTTAGTGTATGCCTCTTCCTTTACGTCTTCACATCCGGCTCGGTACGGCCGATGTACTCCTGGAATCTGAGCAGGTCCGTGGCCAACTGTACGTTGTCCTTGAGGTAATCCTGAGCATCCATGCTGTACTTGGACTCGTCCGACTCGTGCTTTTCGATGTAGAGACGGATAGTTGCGCCGCTGCTGCCTGTGCCGGACAGACGCACGACGATACGGCTTCCGTCGTCAAACTTGACGAAAATACCTTGGTTCTTGCTCACGCTACCATCGAGGTCCGTGTAAGAGAAGTCATCAGCCTCAAGGACCTTGCGTCCGGAAACCGTTGAGCCGACAAACTCGTCCTTCTTGGTGGTGATGAGCTCCTTGATGTTGGCGACCACCTTGTTGGCCGCGTCCGAGTCGACCTGCTCGTAGTCGTAACGAGTGAAGAAGGTGCGGCCGTACGATTTCCAGAAGTCCATCTGGATGGATGCGATGCTGGGAGTGGTGCCCGTCTGCTGGCCCACGCCGGCCAGAATATTCAGCCAGGCGACAACAGCCCAGAGTCCGTCCTTCTCACGGATGTGGTTGCTGCCAGTGCCAAAGCTCTCCTCACCGCAGATGTTCATCTTGTCGGCATCGAAGAGGCCACAGAAGAACTTCCAGCCAGTAGGGACCTCGTAACACTCAACGCCCTTCTTCTTCGCGACCAGATCGATGGCGCCTGAGGTGGGCATGCTGCGTGCCAAGCCATAGATGCCTTGCTTCTTGAAGTACGGGATAAGCTCAGCATGGTGTGCGATGATGGCCAAGCTGTCGCCGGGTGAGACGAAACTCTTCGCACCGTAGATCATGTTGCGGTCGCCGTCGCCGTCACTCGCTGCTCCGAAGTGGATGCCATTCTTATCGACAGCATCTACGAGAGACTTCGCGTAGACCAGGTTGGGATCTGGGTGGTGTCCGCCGAAATCAGGCTTAGGGATACAGTTCTGCGTGCTGTTGGGGATGCCCAGCTCCTTCTCGAAGATATCGACGCCATAAGAGCCAGTGACTCCGCTCAAGCCGTCGAAGAGCACCTTGAAGTCGGGGTGCTGCTTGATAAAGGACTTGATAAGATCAAAGTCGAAGATTTCCTTCAGCATCTGCAGATAGTCTGCAGTTGAGTGGATAATCTCCACTTCGAGATCTCCAACCTTTTGCGTGCCAATCTTAGACAGATCAACGTCGGGAATATCGGCGATCTTGTAGGATGTGAGGTTCTTGGAGGTCTCGTAGATTTTGTTCGTGACGGATTCGGGAGCGGGAGCGCCATTGGCAAGATTGTACTTGATTCCAAAATCCTCATCCGGGCCTAATCAAGTCAGTATTAGTATTCTGTGAGAGATGGAATCCAAAAGTAACTGACCTCCAGGATTGTGACTGGCTGTCAACAGGATTCCACCAGTAGCTTTCCGCTTGCGGATAACGTTACTGGCTGCCGGTGTGCTGAGGATGCCATCCTGGCCTATGAGGAGTTTCTTGACGCCGTATGCGGCTCCAATCTTTGCAATCAACTGGGTAACTTCGGGGTTCCAGTACCGGCCGTCGCCGCCGATTACAAGGAAGGAGCCCTCTGCGCCCTCAGGAATCGAGAGCAGGATGCTGGCCACAAAGGCCTCGCTGTAGTGTTCCTGTTGGAAGACCTTGACCTTCTTTCGGAGGCCAGAGCTGGTACGGACGAGTCAGCTATAGTCTTCGTACAAGCACCAACTCGCTTTGAGGATCTCCAAAGATGCCGAGGCCTTGAAAGAGGCCCGAACAATCTCCAAAGCCACCCGGGCAATTGGGAGTGCAGGACAATCTCCAAAGTCACCTGGGCAATTGGGAGTACAGGACAACCAAAGTGACGGACAGGGTCTGGGGCAACAAACTTAAATGAAAGCTGGGGGCACTTACGTTCCAGGCTTCTGGTCGGTGAACGGTTTGAGGGAAACGGTTTTGATGCTCATGATTTCGGGTGTATTTGAGGGTGGTGTTGGGGAGGTGAAAATTTGTAGGAAAACGAGGCAAAAGGCGGTGGAAGCTTTCAGATCATCCTTGAGGGGCTAAGGCGGGGAAGAGCTGTGTAGCGATGACGCACCCTGGCCAGGGGAAAGATGGTCTAAATCCATTTCAGTCTAGCGCCCGCTGCCACAAGATGCATTTCTGAGCCGCGTGCACTCAGACATCAGACGTCGATGTTCACGAATTTCTTCATTCTCAACTCGCAAGTGCGCTTGGGTAGGACGTAAAAGCCACGGCCATGGACTTCGGCTGAGACACCACCTGCTCCCACGCAGGGCCCCAGGTTCATTCTAAAACTATCGATATGGGCATTGCTGGCCTGGCCACACGACTTGAACCTTACGCTGCTCGCTGCACGTATGAGGAGCTCCAGGGATATGTTGCCATCATAGACGGGCCAGCACTTGCGTACTTTGCCCATAAGACGGCTGCAGAATCTCAATCGACTGGTCTTCCTTCTTACGCCGACATCAATGCCACGGCCCTCCGCTGGTTGGACCATCTCGAAAGCTCCGGAATCAAAGTGTAAGCGCTCCTGCCAGTTTTCTACTTTTGGACAGCTTCCCCTCAAGAGTTTGGGATGAGCATTACCACAGAAACTCTTGATTGTATGACTAGCGCGGTAGGGGAAGCGAAAGGTCATCTACATTTAGAACCCGAAGCGTCATTATATTGGACCGGTTCATGCTGACCATACAACTCCAGGTCGGCTATCTTATTTGATGGTGCCCTGCCCCCGTCGAAGCAGGATGAACGGAGCTCCAGGCTTCTTCAGATGGTCAAACGCGTGACACAATTCCACTCGATGCATGCCAATGTTGGCTGTCCTATCCCATCCCAACTTGGCTCGGTCGCATATCCCTTTCTTGCGCCATCGCTACGAGAGGCCTTGTCTTTATCAACATTTTCTCATTCAGTGCGGGTCGTGCCGGGGGAGGCAGACGATTGGTGTGCATCCCACGCCCAGAACCACCCACGCAGCATCGTTTTCACAAGCGACACTGATCTCTTACTCTACGATTATCCGGAGGACGTATTAATCAATTTCCTGAAGGAGTCCGACAGTGGCTCGGCCGCCAGTTTGAAAGTCTACTCGCCAAGTAGAATATGTCAGCAGTTGGACTTGAAGAGTCTCGTGCAGCTCGCATACGCGATACAGAACGACCGGTGGAAGACACTCGCCAATAACGTCAAGGACGCTCGCTTGCATCACGATGAGAAGCTCTTCATTGATTTCAGAAAAAGATATAGGGATGAGGTGTCCGCTCCGGCGCTCATATCGAGAGAACCCAGGCTATTATCGTCACTTCAACCGCTCGATGCAAGGGTCTCTGAGTTTGTCGTCCAGTCTCTCTCCGCGGCAACGGGTGAGCCTTCACTCACTCTGCCTGTTTTCCTCCCACTGCTCCTAGAAGACCCGTTCAGAGCATCCGCGTGGACTTTCGGCCAAAATGTCCGTCTAGTGGCTTATTCCCTTCTTGCGCCTGCTCGGGTAACGGTCCAAGAACATATGCGGAAAGCGCAAGCCGTATCTGTGCAGGACGTCCATCTCTACGGTCCCGAGAATATCATCTCTATCGCCGCAGGGCTCTCCCGGAAACTGGGCCGCTCTTACGGCGACGGCTCTTTCTCGCCGGCCCGCCGCTGGATGCTCTGCGCCGTTGAACTCGCCCTGGATACCCTAAAACCGCCGCATATCTCCCTTCTCGCCCGTGTTGTCACCGGTACATTCGACAACACGTGGGCGTTTGTCCACCTTCAGGCTTGTCTCCACGCCATGCTATACTCCTTGCGGATGCTCAAACAGTGCGCCGCAGTGTGGCTTGCCCTCAACGAGGGTATCAGCCTAGCAGTCACCAAGGACCAGATCCAAACTATTTCTGACCTGCACCACAAACTCGAAACACTACCCCCCCTTGCTGAGCTCTTTACGATACCCGGACAGAAACTGAAGGAGCGCCCTGAAGATGCCGGCTTGTTGGGTGTGCTGAAGCATATCTACTTTTCCGCGGGCATAGCGGATGAGGAGTTATTTCAGGAAGCGAAGTCGAAGAAACAACGGAAGAGGGAAAAGCGCAATGCGCGAGCACAGGCTAAGGTGGAGGCGCCAAAGGAGAAGCCGGCGAGTAGTAATGTGTTCTCCCTTCTTGGACCTGGCATATGGAAGGGGAGCTCTGAGGTCTAGGAGGGGTTTCTGGTCAAGGACAACGCCATCACGGGGACCACAGAGACATGGACATGGATGCTCGTATAAGATTTCGATTGGTAGTAACACACGCATCACACTTGCGTAGTCATACACCTGGGCACGTCTTGCTGCTTGCTTGCTGCGCACAGACTATCCCAATGCCTTCTATCAGTTCCCGACTCAGTAGGTTCGCCCTGTCTTCCACGACAAGTCGCCGACATGAGCAACCAGTTGTATCATCCCCACGCAGCACGCACGTTACAGCAGCACCTGCAACGACCCTCCCCACACACGAACACCCCAACACATTCTGTCCCCGACACTTCCCAGTAACTTGTTCATTCAGAGAAACCCATACGCCAAGAACCCACATATTTCAGCTCATCGAGCCCCAACGCCACGCAAAATGCTTGTTATAATCAACCCTTCCATCCACCTCTTCATTCCTTCACACCCTCCTCATAGCCCTATGCGCCTCCCTCTCGCTCGCGTTGTATTTCAGCAGTTTCTCGATCAAGTCGACGTGGGTGAGGACCATGCGGCGGCAGCAGTAGCGTTTGAGACCTATCTGGTCGAGGGCATCACTGTACGGCTGTCAGTATACGGACCGCGAAGACACGAGGAAAGGGGTAAAGTCGTACCCGTCGGGCATTCCCTCATCGTTGATGAGCTGGAGATAGCGCTCCCAGAGATCGCCGGTGACCTGCACGGGTTAGACGGTGGTTGTCGGCGGAGGGGCGCGAACATGCCTTGCCGCAGGAGAAGCAGCGGACGGGGATGATCATTTTGGCGGGATAGTGTGTGTTTCGGTCGTTCGAGAGTCCAAAGAAGGGGAGCGTTTGTGGAAATAGGGTGAACCACGTCTGGAGATGCGCCTCTTTGGTGGTTGTCCGGCATGCATCAAAGAAAATGCCCAGGGTCCCTCCGCGCCAAGACCGGAGTTTAGGCGGCCGTGTCCGTTGGAGAGCTTGGGCCACTTGCTTCGAAAATATTTCGAACTCTTGGCAATCAAGACGTCCGCTTTACGACTTTTTGTTTCTTTCGCCCCGTGCTTTGATCGTACCGCTGGGAAAGAATCTGGGATTATGGCGACAAACAGCGAGTCGCCCGTGCTAAAGAGGAAGAGAGAGGGAAACGAGCCGTTGAGGAAGAAGGTCAAGACAAGGAGTAGTGCTGCGGCGGCGGGAGTGGGAGACAATGTTGCGGCGACACCGAAGGCACAGAAAACGGGGTTGATGAATGGGGAGACGCCGATGACGGGTCAGTCGGAAAAGTTCTATACGCCTGCGACGTCGAGGAAGGACAAGAAGAAGGAGAAGAGAATGGACGAGCCTGCCACCCCCGTCCCGACGCTGAACGGTATAAAAGAGGAGAACGTGACGCCGTCTCTGTCGCAACGCAAGAAGCAACAGCAAAAGAATAAGAATGCCCTGTCAACCCCAGCCTCTGCGACCAAGGCATCGCCTGCCCTGGCGATGAACGAGTCCACTTCGATACCGGAGCAAGATCAATCTACGGTCGATGCGCACAAGCAAGAGATTATAAAGACGGAAGGCGCAGTAAAGGCAAAGCCGAAGAAGAGCAAAAAGAAAGCCGGATCTCGCTGGTCATGGTCTCCCTCTATCGGAGGCTGGTTCCTCTCGCAAGACCCCGTTTTCACCTCCGATGAGAAGTACCTGCTGCTATCGAGTCCCAAAGCCCTGCACGTGTACGCAACGGACACCTCGACCCTCCTGAGGACGTTATCGAAGCCATCTTCCTTCATCTCAGCATACGCTGTCTCCGCCACCAACCCGAACCATGTATATACCGCAAATGAGACCGGCCTCATCACATTGTGGGACTGGACCGAGGGCAAGACTGTCGGCCGCTGGGACATTGGCTCGAACGTGCGCAACATCTCCGTGGTGCGCGACCCAGCAACAGATCTCGATCTCGTATACAGCCACGAGTCCAGCTCAAGCCACTTCGTCCACGTCCACGCACTGCGCACCCGCGAACAGGGCGCGCCGACAGAGTTGAAGCCCATCTTCAAGCGCAAGGCTCCAATCAGCGGGATGCAAGTCCTTCTCGATGGCAAGATTGTCGTCATTGCTATCCAGAAGTCCGTGCTGATTGGAAAGCGTACGAAGCTCGGAAAGACTGCACTGCAGGATTACGAGTATGTATGGCGCGAGTTCCAAACTGCGAAGCGTGTGACTACGTTCGACGCCCATGTGCGAACGGCGGACGCAGAGGGAAAGACGTCGGGCGAGGGGGACCATATCGATTTGGCAGTTGGTGATCAGGATGGTGTCATCTCGCTTTTCGAAGACATACTGTCGTCCTTGAACAGGATAGAAAAGGGCCGCAAAGATGCTTCCAAAGCAGACACTGCGGATGCGGAACTGCTTAGGCCGAAGCGCCTTCACTGGCACAGGCAAGCTGTGGCATCTGTCAAGTGGTCGCGCGACGGTATGTACGACGTGAAGATATACAGTACTCAAGCTGATGAAGACAGGCAACTATCTCATCTCTGGCGGAGCTGAAACAGTCTTGGTTCTCTGGCAGCTTTCCACGGGGAAACAGCAGCACCTCCCCCATCTCACTGCAGCCATCGAGAACATTGTCGTCTCACCTTCTGGCGCATCCTACTCTGTTACTCTAGCCAACAATTCGGTAGTAGTTCTCTCGACCACTGAACTGGAGGCCAAGATGAACATCATTGGAGTGCAGTCACGAAGAGTCGATATGGAGCAGTTCCCTCGGGGTTCTGAGCCCAGCAAGTACCCTTCTGATATTTTTGCCCCTGTACCTATGGTCGTCAACCCCGCGAAGCCAAGCCAGGTGCTGTTCACAGTGCCGTCTTCGCAACCGCGTCATGAGAACGCTGGTAGACGTCCTGAGCCGTATCTTCAGACCTTCGACGTGGCAACGCAGCACAATGTGTCGCGCCAGGCTCTCACGCGCAACAATGCCACAGACCCCAACATGTCACCAGAGGGCAAGCGTATCGATGAACCGAATGTCACTTTCATCCAGCTCAGCAGCGACGGGAAATGGCTCGCTACCGTCGACGAATGGACTCCCCCTCGCTCCTACATGGCGTTCCTAGACGAAGGAACCCCCGAGTTCCACGAGCAAGAGCGCGACTTCCGCCGAGAAATCTACCTCAAGTTCTGGCAGTGGGACGAGAAGAGCAGCCAATGGGTCTTGGAATCCAGAATCGACAACCCGCATCTCCTCGAGGACGTAGGCGCCAACGCACGCATTCTCGATGTCGTCGCCGACCCCTCTGGCACCGGCTTCGCGACCATCGGCGAAGACCGCTCCCTCCGAATCTGGCGTCCCAAAACCCGCACACGCGCAGGCGTCACCGTCCGCGGCGCAGACAAGAAAGGCGAAGGTCTCGTAACCTGGTCTCTCCACCGCTCGCTCCAACTCCCGCAAAGCCTCGACGCCCTACACACGGAGCAAAGCGAGCCTGAGCAATCCGAGCACACGTCCCTCCTCTCCCACCGCCGCCCCCAACACAACCACGTCGCCTTCTCCTCCGACGGCTCCCTAATCGCCGCCGCCGTTTCCGACACCGAAACCGGCGTCATCCACATCCTCGACGCCGCAACCGCCACCATCCGCCGCTCCATCACCGAACTCTCTCTCGCGCGCGTCTCAGCGCTGGGCATCCTTCACACCAACCTCCTCATCATCACCGACTCCCTCCTCATCTGGGACCTCGTCGCCGACGAACTGATCCGCTGTATCCCTCTCTCCATCTCTCCCTCCCTCTCCCCCGTCATCCACTTGTCCATCAACCCCTCGTCAAACTCGTTCGCGCTCGCCCAACCGCATTTCGAACTCAACGCCACGAGCACCGTCAAGGAAGCGCAGCGGTATATGAAACCGGCTACGAGCGTCAGTGTATACAATCTCACAGAGGAGAAAGCCGTGTGGGAAACCACGGTCTCGAGTTTCATCCTCGCGCTGGTGTGCGAGAAACAAGGCAGAGGGTTTGTAGGCCTCGATCAGAATTGCTGTATCCGGGTTCTGGAGCCCGAGGTTTCTTCGGCTGCCGCGCTACCTGCTGCGGGCGCCGAAGAGGTGCCTGTGGAAGCCGCCGCTGGGGTGGAAAAGATGGAGGTGGAAGAGGAGTTAGAGGAGAGTGAAGAGGAAAATGAGACGGCGGTGCCGGGTCTCGAATCCCTGCTTTCGGGTGAGAGTTTGTTGTTGCACGCTGAGAACGATAAACCGGTCGTGAGGCCCGAGCAGTTGCAGGAGGTGTTTTATGCCGGCGGCGGACTGGGCATGTTGCCGCCTGTGAGGGAGCTGTTTGATAGGGTTGTTGGGTTGTATGCAAGGAAGCCTAGAACGGTGGTTGCGTGAGGTTGGGGATGTGCACGGAGAATAGGAAGGATTAGCGTGTGGTGTTTTGTCGTAAGGAGGAGAGGAGAGGAGAGGGGTGGATGTTGATGTTGTGGGCGTTCGGGATGCCCCCCTTTGTGGGTTTTGTGTTGTAGACGGTCGATAAAAGATACCTAGCTTACTTGTTCATCCGTTCGAGATGGAGAAATATATACTTTCATATCTACTATTACTTTGCTCCGGATATGATCCCTAGCAGGGAAGGGTGGTAGTATCCAACGACCAAAAGCTTGTCATCACAAGTAGAATACAAACCTATATCGACATGAACCAGTACTTCAAGAAACAATCATACAACAAGGAACCCCCATTCTTCTCGAACCACTATACCCAAAACCATCAATAAAGTCCTTAATCTCACTCATTTCCCCTCCCTTCTCACACCCCTCTTACTCAAACATCAAATCCCTCCACAGCACTCGGCACCCGATCCCTCAACCACCCCAACACCGCCGCCGTCCCCTTCCTCAGCACCGCGTAATTCGGCACGCGGAACGTGTTGCCCTCGACCTCGAACCCCTTCAACCCCTTTTCGCCTAGTAACCCGATTTCCGGATCCAGTTTGCCGATGCTGTTATTCCTGAGGTCGACAATTTGCAGGCCTTCTAGGGCGGACGCGGAGACGGAAGTGATGGAGTTATCCGAGGCGTAGAGTGTGATTAATGAAGGGAAGGTGTGGCGCAGGGAGGGTAAGGGCCCGGTGAGAGATGTGTTTGAGATGTTTAGGATTTGCAGATTGGGAGCGGAGAGTTGGGCGGTAAGTGCTTCAAGGGAGGGTAACTTGTTTCGTAGTAGGCGGAGTTCGCGGAGTTTCGGGAGCGCGAGGGGTTGGGTGAGCGGGGTGGTGATGTTGTTCTTGCTCAAATCGAGTACGGTGAGATGGGGGATGTGAGAGAGGCACGTTGGGATGGTGGTGAGGTAGTTTGATTGCAGGTTCAGCGTTCTTATGTCGTTGATACCCGGGAACGAGAGGAGTGTCTCTTCGTCGAACTCTGAAAGGTTCTGGAAGGAGAGGTCGAGTGTCCCTGAGGGTGGGAGCTTCCAGGCGTGCTGTGATGGCGCGGCTTCGGTGGTTCCGCCTAGATCTTCCCAGTCGTCTGCTTGTGCGGATTGAACAACACCGGGGTCCAGGCGGGACAGGAGATCCCGTTTGAGATCTTCGGTGTTCATCGTCAAGAACTTGCGCTCGCGCAGAGGATTCGCTGATACGGTCAGGCTCTCGAGTCCTTCCATTAGGGCAATGTTGTCGTCTAGCGTTTTGATGTCGTTCGAGGTGAAGTCTGCGGTGCGGAGTTGTTTGAGAGTGGTAAAGCCCTCCGGTAGGGAGGTAAACTTATTCTCTGCGGCTAGGAGTGTGGTCAGAGTGGTCCAACCCGAGATGTCGGGCAGCGAGGTAAGGCGGTTCGTGCTGATATCCAAAGATTTCAGGGCGGGAAGGGCCAAGGCGGCGGTACTGCTTAGCGATGAAATCTCGTTGTTGGAGAGCTGCAGGTACTGTAGATGTGGTGCAGCGTCGACGGTGAAGAAGTGTCCTCTGAAGCAGTTCTTATTCGCGATGAGTTCCGTCAGTGTGATTGCTGTGAATAACTCCGAGGGCAGCTCCGTAAGCCGGTTGTTTGACACATTGAGCGAACGGAGTCGCACCAGCTCTCCAATCTCGGTCGGAAGAGAGATGAGTTGGTTTCCTTGGAGCTCCAGAGTCTCGAGCTGGCTGAGGGCGCCTAATGTTGAGGGTATGGCACCTTGAAGCGCGTTTTCTGCAAGCCTCAGCTCACGAAGGGTCATGATCTCGCATATCACATCCAGGGCTTCAAGAGACAGCTTGTTTCGCGACTGTAGAAATTAGCTGAGAGTGTGTTATGGTATCGGGGTGCTAACGAGATTCAGCTTCGACAGCTGCGGCATCCGTCTCAACCCTCTAGGGATCTGTTTCAGACTGTTTCCGTGCAGGTCGATTGTCTGCACACCCGCAAATTGCGGGCCATCCTCGTCCGAGTCTATGAAGGTCTCAAAGTCCACATCAGGGAACATTCCCTCTGGCAGGACTTCGAGTTCATTATCTGCAGCAATGATTGTGGCCATGTCAACGACCTCGCCCCAGGCGACACTACTATTATCGGGGTCGTATCTGTACATAGTAAGCACTTCCTCCGGGAACTCAGTTAATCCCATGGCTGCAATGTTCAGTCTTCCATCAGAGCGCGCCGCATCGATTCGTTTCTTCAGCAACGACTTGCTCCCTTTGGGACGTTGGTTGAAAGGATCATCTAGACCAAAATCGAACTGAGCAATCTCCGCTGGGTCAGGCTGTATCCCGAAGTCGTTCTCGGTCACACCGGACATTCTGCGCGGAGGAGCAGTGCCGCCCTGTTTGGCACGCCGCGCGCTCTCCCTGGCCTTTGCAATCTGCTCACGGAGCGCACTGGAGGAGCTTGCCGCCCTCTTCGGAGGTGCATCGTCAGCAGCCGGTGCAGCTTTGGGGGCCTTTGAAGTGCCACGAGCGCCTTTTGCCTTTGCTATCTGCTCCCGCAGTGCAGCGGACGGGTTCGAGCCCTTGCTAGCTGTGTCCGGGCTTTTGGTGCGACTTGGGGATCGGGGAGTGGCACGAGCGGCCTTTGCCTTTGCTATCTGTTCACGCAATGCAGCTGACGAGTTCGAACCCGTGCGGGGTGTTTCTGGGCTTTTAGTGCGACTTGGGGTTTGGGGAGTGGCACGAGCGGCCTTTGCTTTTGCGATTTGTTCACGGAACGCAGCTGACGAGTTTGACCCCTTGCGAGCTGTGTCCGGGCTTCCAGTGCGGAATGGGGGCTGCGCAGAACCTGTGGGTGATAGTGTTCCACCTGACGAAGGTGTTCGAGGAGGACGAGCTCCTGTTGCCGTCTTAGCCCCGGATTCAGCAGGAACTGGACGAGCGTTTTCTGCATGTGCAGGAGGTGCCTTCCGGAATCCAGGCAAAGGCCTGACAGTCAACGGCGTCTTACTAGGCGTCAACTGTCCAGTGCTCTCCGTGTTGGCGCTCACGCTCCTCTTACCAGGTAGGGTCATGGCTCCACTGAGGCCGGCGGTGCCCAATCTGCTGGGTGTCACAGGAGCTCGCGGTGTGCCATCGCTCGAACGTGGTCTAGCATCCCCTATGACCGAGCCCGGATGTCTAGGAGGCAGCATAGAACCCTCGGGGTTGAAGAAATTCGAGGTCCTCCTGCTCTTTGGCCCCGCAGGCGAGGCTGCGACGCTTGAAAGGCTCTGAATAGTACGATCCGCTAACGAGAGTCCAATTCTGGGGGTGCCTGGCGTGGTCGGCTCTACTGGACTGCCAGACTCAGGGGAAGCGTCGGGCTCCATCTCCCGGAAGCCCGCACGTGAGGAGGCCCTTGAGGAGGAGAAGGACGCCAAGGCGCCCAAGCCATCTTCCTCGGCCTCTGAAGTGTGGGACGTTGTGGAAGGGTGGGATGCGATCCGCCGCTGCCGCGAAGGCGGTCGGCCAGCCGGTTGCTTGGGGAACGGGGCCTGAACCGACGAGGCCCGGAGCGTCTGGCGCGGAGCTGTACGTGAGGTTGTCGACGTCAGGGTTGTGCGGGAAGGGGCAGTGCTACCAGTCGAAGAGTGTGTAGATGCATGTGGGCGAGTGAGGGGCGGTTTCTTCTGCAGGGACGAGGAGGGCCTAGACAATGTCGACACGGAGGGCTTCTTGGACAATTGGTCGCTGGACGGTGCAGGACGAAGCACTGGAAGACGTGAAGCCGGCTTAGGGATGCCAGAGGGTCGAGGAATGCCAGATACTCGGGGGTTGGAAGTCTGAGGTGGCTCCATGGCTTATGGTGAATTGACAGCGAGTCGATTAGCGGAGAGCAGGCCAGGGCGCGTGGGGTAAGAAGGGGAGTCTCGCGGCGGGGGAGGAGCGGCCCATGTCCGCCAGCTGCGGGAGCAGAAGCGTAGGAGAAGCGTGAAAGGCGGAGGTACGTAGTTATTGTAGAGGAGCTGCGACATCCGCTTTTCCCCGCCGCACCTTCGAGAGAGAGGAGAAGAACACTTCCCAATGCGGTTAGAGCCCGGCTTCATCGTGGTTGCCGTGACATCAGCCTGTTTACGCGCTAAGTCCCGCTCGCGTCGCGCTACTTCCGCATGCAGCTTAGGGGCAGTTGGCGCCTTCCCCAGCCTGCTCCCCGCCTCTCGCCCAGTTGACCGTCTTCAACTCTCCCATCCATACATTAGTCGCTCTCACGCTGTCGCCCAGTCCTCGCACGCCTATAACTCCGGTCGCATACTGCACGCGCATATACACGTAGACTTTGGCCCCACTCTGCGACCTCGAGCAACCCGCGCGCATCCGCTCCTGCGCTGTCGCTTGTCCGCCTACGACTGTGTGACCTCCGGCCTCGACTGGTTCCCATAACTCCGTTGGATATCGCAACAATCGCATCTTCTCTGCGCATCTACGTGTCGTCTACGCTTTGGATCCTTCGGTCTTCGCCAGCATGGAGCCCCACGCTCCCTCCTCCCAATCATCCGAGCCCGCGCTGCTACCATCGACTGAGATCTCGCGACCCGAGACGCCTAAAAGGCCCAACGTTTCTGCCTCTCCTTCACCCGAGCCCTCGTTAGACCAGCCTAAGAATTCGTTTGCGGCACCTCCGCCTGCTTCCATGACGCCTCCGCCCTCCTCACAGGTCCCGCCGGCTCGCAGTAGCAGTAGCATTGCGCGGACCCCTACTCCGCCAACACCTCAACTCACCTCTCCACCACCCACTATGAAGCCCTTCAGCCAACCGTCGACGCCCGCGGATGCCGCCGCCGTGCTCTACTCGCCTGAGCAGGTCGACAATGCGTCCGCCGACGAGCTGCGCGCCATGGTCGCCGATCTGACTGCCGCTCTGCGCGATACTCGTCTGTCGGCCGCCCACCACAAGCTGCAGTATAACATGGCTGTCCACCAGGGCCAGGAGACCGCGAACCGTCTCGAGGTCGAGCTCTTCATCGCCCAGAGCGAGGTCGACGTCCTCCGACAGGCCGAGGAGCAACGCCGCGCTGCTGCCTCCCCGGTTGCAACATTCCACGAGCCTCCCATCGACTCAGCAACCACCCTCCTCCTCGGCGAGCTCCGTCGCGTGAACCAGAGCCTCCAGGACGAGAATGAAGAACTGCGCTACATGCTCGATCAGTCAAAACGCGTCATTGCGCATCGCGACGGCGAACTCGCTACCCTCCGCGAGCAGAACGCCCAGCTCCGTACGCGCATCAAGGACAACCGCCTGCACACGAATGCTCTCCTAGAACAAGCCAGCGAGCATCCCTCGCCCAGATCTGTCCTCAACACTCCCCGTCAGCCCGAATCCGCGCGTGCTCTGGCCCGCCAGCGTTCTCAACGTCTCGCTCCCGCAGGCACTCAACCCGGTACTGCAGAGGACCGCCGCAGCAACTTTGAAGCCCTCCTTCTAGCCGACCAAATGCTTCAGGGGAACAGCAGCACCGCAGCAACCGCACCATCCACGCCTCGCCGCGCAACCCAGAGTTCCCGCTCGCGGCCAGCGCACACCCACCGCCCCACGCACTCTCTCTCCTCACTCCCGCAAACCCCGAGGCAGTCACGCCCTCAACCCCCTCAGACGCACACGCTCCCGCCGCCTCCACCTCTCACACCACCTGGCTTCACTGCTGTCAACCACGTCCCGTCCTCTGCGCCAGCCTTCTACCAGCATCACTCTAATCCCACGTTTGCGCGCAGGAGAAGTGGCGACTCCACGGTCACAGCGAGCAGTATCGACGACCGCGAACGGGAGCGGGACGTTGACGACGAGGAAGCGTATACGGATCGCGAAGAGGACAACGATTCCGAAATTCCAGAAAGTCAGGCAAGCCAGGTGGCTGCAAGCATGTTAAGACGGGTTGGAGGAAGTACGAACAAGCCCTCGCCCAGTGCTGGTCCGGCAAAGTATGCGCCACAAACTTCGAACCAGAATCTTGTTCAGAGCAAGATATATGGACATGTCAAGAAGGGCGTTGGGTTGAGTCGACAAGCACCCATTGAGGGGGCGGAGAAGAGGAGGCTACCGAGTTCGGCGAGTTATAACCAGGTGCAGAGTAGTCCCCAGAAGAAGGTTCGGAGGGATAGGGAGAGGGAGGTTGTGGGTTTGGGAATTGGTGGGTTTGTGAGGGATTGATCCACAAATTGAGGCAGGTAATTGATATGGAAAGGTGGGATGATTGTATAGCGTGTTTTCTGGGTCATGATGGAACGAGGTATGAACTTGCTACTGCTTTGGAAGTTTGTGTTTCTATGTGGGCTTCGGTCCATCTTTATTTTATGTATGGGTTTGGATGGCCTTGGAGCGCTCGCTGGTTGTGGCCTACCTGATATGTAGTCAGGGAAAATTGTATACGTTCGTATGATGGATGTAGTCGCTTGCAGTTCTGTAGATTCTGGGGTTGCGGAGGAATCACTACCTAGGTAGCATCAGTGTAGGTAATAATCAGGTCTGCTTCCTCAGCACTTACAATAATCCCTCGCAGTTGAAACAGACATTACCCGCGGTCCAAACCCTCTATCTTCTACCCACGCCCAAATCTCCCGATATCGCCCTAATTAAAATTGACGTCGGCGCAAACGCATACGTACCCAACGGCCCCGCCAAGCCCCTCTACACGATGACGTAGTTGCGCAGGAAACCACGACCCAAACCTACAAAGCGCGGGGCACGACTTCAGACACGAACACACCACTCACAAACAAATTCAATACCTTCGAATCCATCGTACGTACCCATATGTATCTCTGTTATCCAACGCTAACATTATCCCAGCTCCTCCACAAACAAAACCGTACGCATCCCATCCTCAACCCCCCATCATCCCCTCCACCTCGATTTCTCAATCCCTCGATCCATCAACCACTCACCCGCTAACCCTCTAACCCAGCCCCTCAAACAACCCATCTCCCCCAAACCACACATCCACACCTCCACATCATGTCCGCCCAAAACACCGGCCGCCAGTCGCCTCCCCCGGAGTCGCAATCCGGCGCCCAACAACAAGACACGCCCGCGGGCAACGTCAACAAGCAGGGCGGAGCGCCCAGCCAGGACTACGCAAAGGAGGCCAGCGATGATCAGAAGAGCAAGTTGAGCTCGAACCCGGAGCACCCGCTTGCGAAGCATTCGGAGGAGACTACGAGTAAGACGCAGTAGAGTGGCTGAGGAGTGGGAGGGTGGAAGGAAATGAACTGAGGTTCTACGATAGCAACGGGTAGTGATTGTGGACAATGTAAAGATGTTTCAATGTCTATTCACTACATGCGTGTCCCTACATTGAGGGGACTCTGGCTCCGGCAACCACGTATCCGCCTCCAAAATTCCTTTTCACAAATATATAGGCTCCCAATCATGAGGACAGCACGGAGCAACATTGCAACTCTGCCCGTCATCCTTCCGCTTCTCCTCCCTGCAACCACTTCGCCTAGTAATCAATCAGCCATGCGCACCTGCCTCACTTGGGTCTGTCTTACGCCGCGTCTCCTCTCGAAGTTGAGATGAGATAAGTCAACGGCACTAGGAGTGTAGATAAGCTCTCCCCTTCTGGTTTCTTTCCCATCAATGAAGCCTCATCACACACAGCCATATTAACAGATTTAATTCTTTTCCACCGTCTTGACTCTCACACGCCGGCTCCACTCTTCTAGAGTGAATCGTGGGGCAAAACAGACGTAGTATCCACCGTAAATACCCTAGGGTATCTACCCAGGTAGGTACTACTACGGCCCGTACTCGCCGTTCTCAGAGTCTGGCCACTCACTTCGCTCATGCTTGTTCAGTTCGCAATTTCCTTGGCCTCAACATAAATACTGCCCGGCAGAAACTTCCCAAAGGTTGCCTTCAGTCAATAGGTACGAGGTTGAAGAGCGGAGTACGGTTTCCGACATTATGCACAGTTCAAGGTATCATCGCGAGATAGCGTGCAACAGCTTGGAGAAAATCAATTGATCACCGCTTTCCTCACGTTCAACTCCCTTACTTGAATAGTTCCGATATCAATATACCAACACCCCGAAGTCAACAAGAAGATTTCTTTTCGGACTCGATGCATAACTGTTATCCAAGCCACACCGCTTCGCGATCTCAGTACGAAAAGCGATGTTTTGTAACCTGAGTCAGTCAAAAACCCAAATTCAATTCAAGCCCAAGAGACGGGGAAACACAGAAACCGTCACAAACACAGAAACCGTCAGAAACACAGAAACTGTCAGAAACACAGAAACTGTCAGAAACACAGAAACTGTCAGAAAACTAAGAAATTCCTGGTTCTCGAATAATTTTACAAAGCTGTTCCATAATCCATCGAATCGGGTTCCACATACCCTACACGTTACTATTTTTACCCGCCCGCATTCCATACAGCCTATAGCGAGAATACGAAGTCACGAACTCCGACCGACCCTGATGAACTCCATCCCGCACGAAGGAGAGGTTGAATACCTATGGTATCGTCGCACGTATGCAGAGTCAGTTCGAGTCGGGGTATACAACTGAATCGGCTCTGGCCAGGGCTGAAAGTACCCTAGGGTAGAGCGGAGTTTGTCTAGAATGCAGCTGATGGTTTCTCGGAAGTTTGGTGCAGCTACATTGGCTGAAATACAGTTCGGCACGACATCAAGGGTCCGGGCAATATGCATCACGGGTGCAAGAATCCGGGGAATTGGGCAGTCTAGGCGGTGTTGAATGGTGGAGGTTAGGATGCTGGAATGTTCTGAGCGCGAACTCCGACCGAGTCGGGTGCGGTCGATGAGCGAAATATATTGCCTCGAGAGTAGGTGGAATACGAGTACGGGAATCTGGAGACGGAGAATGCTGTATTATGTGGCTGGAACCCGCATTCTAGGCCGTTGGAGAACGGGTTGGGAAAGGAAGTAAGTAACTGGCGTAGGTATACATTTGAGCCGATAGCACGCACGTACGTGGAAGCCAGAGTCCGACGCACTCGTCTTCTCAGACAACTTGGGTTTTCGGATACCCTACCAAAATGAAAGTTTCAACGCACTTCGCGGCCCTCGTTGCCATCACTATCAGGTATACCCGCCTCTCCTATCCAAACATCACTCCGTCCTAACACCCCCCCAACAGCCTCCTCACTCCCCTAACCACAGCCTCCGCCCCCTCGCAAAAATGCGCCTGCTACACACACACGACAACGCTCCCACGCTCAAACTGCCCGCCCCCAGCGCCCACCGCATGCATCCGCCCCCTATGTCTCCATCTCTCATCCACCACCCTCCCCGCGCCTGACAAAGCCTGCAAAACAACCCCCACAATCACCAAACGCGCTCCCTGCCCCACAAAGTGCCCTACAGGCTGCGCAACCGAAACGCTCACCTCCACCGCGAGTACAAAAACCTGTCTCACCAAGACCACCCCGACCCGCTCCTCGACGACCCCGCCATCGCCATCCGTGACAGTGGGTGTAGAGGGCGCGCCGTGTAATCGGTTTCGCGCGCCGCCGGGGGATCCGCCGTGTGCAGAGGGTTTGCAGTGTGTGCTTGCGGATCCGCAGGTGCCCGATATTGGGGGGACGTGTCAGAGGGTGGGGAGGGAGGGGGATAGGTGCGATGTTTTTACTTTTCCGTTGCTGCCGCCGTGTGGGGCTGGGTTGGTTTGTGTGCATGTGGAGAGTGAGGTTACGGATCTGGGGGGGTTTTGTCGGGTGGTTGAGTGAATGGTTTTGGGAGGGTGGGGTTGGTGTGGTGATGGGGTTGGTAGGCGGGCTGCTGTTGGGGTTGGAAAAGTTCTCTTGGGAAGGAAGTTCGATTGGGTATGTTCGTTTGATGTCAGTTTGGGAAAACCTTTTGGAGGCGGAGCTGTTATATAAGAAAACTACAAGAAGACGGTTATTCAGAGTATGTCATGGCACCTCGTACGTTAACTTACCTGATATTTACGAGCATTGGGACACAGCAGTCCCACCACTATCCCTCCACCAAAGTAAACTCCACCGGCTCCGAACTAGGCAAAACCAGTTTCGGCCTCCCACCGTTATCCTTCGGAACCTGCACAGAAGTCGATGACCCATCTAGTTCGATGACAGTCTGCTCGTGCTCCTCCTTGGTTCCCCAGTCCCACCAATCCACCGTATCTCCACAGAACAGGATGCGATACACATCCCCGACCTCTTTATCGTCGGGTAACCTTCCCCAGGTATCGTGTTCCACGTAAGATAATCCTTCCGTCCACGACTCTCCAGGTTTCAGACTGACAAATCTCTTGTCCTGACCCACGTTGACAACGATATTGTGGTCTTCCACCAGCCGAAACCCGCCGCATCCGTCATCGTTGTCTGCGTGGTAAACCCATTTTCCGTCTTCTTGGCGGTAGACGGGGAAATTGTGAAAGTCGTCAAATACATCCGTCCGAAAGGTGATGGGGCGATTGGTGGGAGAGCCCTCATAGGTTACTTTGACAGATGGACATGTGCCTTGGTTGATGATAATCTTCGACGGACAGATGACGTCTACCTTCAACTTCGGAGCATCGGGGTTACGCTCGGATGCGTCGATGAGCTTTGGTGGTGGCGGGTTGTCGAGGCGTTGGACAGTCCGCCAGTGGTCCTCCGCAACGTTTGCGAGATGGTAGCCGTATTGTGCTTCGTATGCATCGCGACCCGGCCAAGGAGGTTCTTGGACAATGACCTTAAAGGAAACATGAGCTCCTGCTGGGAGGATGAGTTGGTCGTCCTCTCCTCTGGGCGCCAGTTCCTGGCCTATATGGTCTTGGATGGTGCCCCAGTCCCACAGGCCAATCTTCCCGCCAGCCCAGAGCAACTCGTACGTCTCGCCGACAAGGGTGGCCTTCTGGTACTCCGGAGGCAAGTTGACAAGAAATTCCTTCGACGCGCCTGGTGCTAGCTGCCAAAGACCATTATTGTAACCGGTTATGGTGAGCTTGTCTGTTGTCTTTTTGCTTTCCAGCTTCGGGAGTTCCTCGACATCCGTGACCTCTTCGAGTCCTGTCTTCGTGCGATGTAGTAAACGGAACCCTGATGGACCAAAAACGGGGGGTTGGTGCTTCCATTCGAATATTACAGGCTTGTCGGTCTCGTTGTCTTCTCTTTCGAACTTGCATACGATGCTGTATGTCGTCGTCCTGGAGAGTTCGTTTGATCCTCGGAAACTGAGACGGATCTTGGGCTGAGCGGAACTGGATCTCGTTATTACTCTGCTCTGCTAGGAAGTATGAAAGCTAACTTACTGGACGTCGTTTTCTGAGAGTGTTATATAGTGTGTCAGCTCTTGCGTCATTGTTCTCGTCTGTGCGGCCTCGATGTGGGGTTTGGATTTATGTCCCTTTGTAACTTTCAATCGAAAACACGCCTCAGGTTCTGTCTTTTTGCCTGATGGACGATGGTTGAAGTCGTCAACACTGCTCTTTCAGAGAAGCTACCTAATCATGCCTGGAGGTAAGCATGGCCGGCCCCCGCATAGCCTGTTTCATCAGCCACCCGCGCAGCCACAATCCTGGGGCCAAAGGACGTTCACCGGAAAGGCGAATGCATGGGGCGCGTAAATGAGTTCTTCTGAGACGCCTACGTCAGCAAAAGTGCTTTTTCCTATTTGGGTCATCAACAGTTACATCTCTGGTGAAGATACATACACAGTATATGGCTTTAGTGAGCAACACACCCATGGTTATAGGATAGAGGCATCCCAATAGAAGAAGAGAAAGCACAGGTTGTTGCGCTGGCGCTCAGAGACTGAAGTAGAGATGGCGAGTACGAAGTGGTAGTGCTTCGGGGTAAGAAGATGAGACAACTGACTTTCGTGCCTGCAGTCGCGCCCCAACGTTCCTTCCCAACAACAGTACGATACCCCCGGCCCCTTCGAACTACGCTTGGGCACCCAATCTTCTCGCCCAGCTGGTATATATAATCTATACAGAATAACACGTACGATCTCAGCTTTCCTTAAACCGCTCGGCCCCAACATCATCCGCCCAGTCTGTCCGGATACAGTCAATTGCAGGGATCAATACCAAACGCTGACATACATCCAACATGCGGCCATATTCCTGTCGCCGGTTACAGGGCCCTCGCAAGGGTATGTAGCAATGCTGCCGTACAGTTATGGACTGCGCTAACCCAATATCTCTAGAGGCTCGATGTGAATGTAGCTATCTCATGTCTCTGCGAGTGGCGCAGTCGCTCGAAACTCTTGACCTTTGATCGCTTTTGTCCACCTCACTTGAAGGATTGGTCGCTTGCCCCCATATTGACAACTTCCTGCAATCTCATGAGATCGAGTTGACGCTCGAGTGTCAATATGGAGAATGCGCTTAGATGCTGGTGCCTCTGGTCCTCCATCAGAGCACAGTATAAGTATGGTCTCTTGTGCATGTCTAGAGCCCGCAGTCAACACTCGCTTCTTTCTTTCCTTTGCACTCTAGACTATTCGACACACTCACTATGCGAACCCGCACCTGCCTGCTGGCGTTACTGCAAGCAACAAGCCTCGTCCATGGCCTCCGAGTCAACTTCGAAGGCGACAGCTGCAGGACTTGGGCGCTCGGAGATGTCCGCCTGCTCATTGAAAACGAAATGGCATGGGCAAATCAAGCGGCCAACACCGCAGCATCGGATGTCACCAAGCACTACTTCTATGAGCGTTTCTTTCCGGAATCACTGCGACGCAATCCCGCGCACCAAGAGACAGTGAAGCAAAAGTTGAAGCGCATCGCGTCGATGGCCACAGGAGAGGATCGTGCATATCCGTTCAAGGTTAGCTGCAACGACAATACGGAGATGTGCAAGTCTGGCTTCTGGGCACATATGAGTGATGACAAGCGTCTCATGAACTTCTGCCACAAGTTCTTTGAGGGGAAGGATACTCCATCAAGACTAAACTCTTGCGACAAGTTAGACTTGAGGGATGCGCAGCAGACGAGGTCCATGATTCTCATACATGAGTTGTCTCACACGTCCTATGCAATGCTGGACACATCGAGGTAAGCTAGAACGCTCGTCGCTTTGGATCTCTTCTTGGTCGATGCCTAACACCTTGCAACGCAGGTCCTTGGACTACGCATACGGCTTGAACGGCTGTACTCGCCTCGCGAGGGGTGGCTTCAACCGAAATACAAACTGCCATGGAAAAGGGTACCCCAAAACGAAGACGATCTTCTGTCCAGACAAGAATGACAAGAATGTGGAGGGAGAATGCCCACCGGAGAACGCAGACACAAACGCCGATACGTTTTCATTTATTGCTGCCGGCGTCTTCTTCAGTGTTGAATGTAAGAAGGAGATTCCTCTGCCGACGGAGAGACTGGACCCGGCGAAGCGTGACAACCTAGCTACACCAACCACTCTGTTGAGAGTCCGGGCTCCACAGGCCACGAATGGCTTGGAGGAATCTCAGACTTGTGAAGCCTACGATGATGCAATCTTCTGGGACGACCCTGAGCCCGAAGAGAGCGATGGAGACACGGGAGGCGGCCGTCTAGAAGGCTATGTCCACTTTGGCGACTCGTATGCTGCCGGCATGGGAACAGGAGTTACCAGCGGCGACTCGTGCCGCGTAGGCCAAAACAACTACGGTGACCTCCTCTACAAGCAGTTTGGCGACAACAAAATTCCTTACCAGAAGAAGGTCTGCTCAGGAGACACGCTCACCGGGCTCAATCGGCAGGTGTCTGAGTGGAAAGACCCTGGGAAGGCCAACGTTGGTACCTTGTCCATCGGTGGTAATGACATCGGCTTCAGCGACCTGGTGTGGTACTGCATTATCACGCCTTACACTGCGCGGACCGGAGAGTCGAACAAGGAGCTGTGCCAGGCTGCGCTGATACGCGCATATGGTCTCATGGCCGAAGACTTGGGCGATAGGCTTGCGGCAGCTTATAAGTCGATTCTTGACAAGTCTGGCAGAAAGGTATGACTTGACGCTGCTCCCTGAAAGCAGACTTGTACTTATGTGGCACACAGGACTTTCATCTCTACGTGACAGGCTACGTGCCCTTCTTCAATGTCGACACTGCAGACTGCGACAAGTCCAGCTTCCACTACTGGTGGGGCGGCTACAACCCAGCCTCGGACGGCCGTATTGTTCTGCTGAACAAGGACCTCCGCCTCAAGATGAACAACCTCGTGGTCGACCTTAACACGTTGATCGATATCTCGGTTGCGGGCGCAAACAAACAGCACGGATCGGAGAATGTCCATTTCGTGGATGTTGGCAACCGCTACGACAAGCACCGTTTCTGTGAAGACGAGAAGGTCCACGAACCCGCACCCCAACGCTCAGACACCTGGTTCTTCCTCAGCGGTTGGCCCGACGTCGGCGTCAGCGGTAACGCCGCAGATCAAGCCGTAGAGCAGCAAGAGATTGGGGCCATGGTGGAGCAGGGTCGGGTGCCGCTTCCCAACTCCGACTGCGATATCATGGACATCAATGATATTGATCCGTACGAGCGTGCTCTGTGCCGGATTCGCGAGACCATCGATGAGGACCCCGAGGGCCCTGAGGCCAAGTATCTGGAAGAGGCGAATAAGCACATCAAGGAGGGCAATGTGTCGAGTCAGGCTATTGGGTGGTTCACGCCCACGAGGCAGATCAAGACGTTCCATCCCAGGTCGGCTGGGATGGAGGCGTACGCGCAGGCGGTAAGGCAGGCGATTGCTGCTAGTCAGAAGTTCTAGACGGTGGTGATAAGATGGTGGTGGGGGTGTTGTTGTTGTGGCTTGGTTACGATTATTCAGTGTTGTGTTTTCCTGCTGGTCTTGTGTAATTTTTTCGATAGACTCGCCATTGGGCTTTGCGAAGTTGACGTAATTGATATTCCGAATATAATTCCGAAATTAGAGTTACAATTAACGTTAACAGTTTTGAAAAAGGATTCAGCAGTAAATTCTTGGACGCGTCAGCACAGACTTACCAAAACGCAGCACAGCAGCACTTGAGTACAGCGGGTGCACTGCTGAGGGGTTTGGTCTCACTTGTAACAGAATGAGAGGAGGCGGTCGTACTGTGCAGACTTCGGAGCCCGACAGCTTCTAGAAAAGGCGGAAAGGCCGCAGAAGCGCGCGGCAGCCAACGTCAGGGTCGCGAGGTGCAGGACGTGTGCATGCCGGTGTGCTGTCAATCTGCAGGTGCTGCTCTGCTGCTCTCTCTTCCTCCTCACCCCTCACAGCTCCCTTCCTTCGCCCACCATCCCTACCTACTTTCACCCCTTTCTTGTGCGCCGCCGTATCTGGATTGCGATATTGGTGGTGCCACCACCGTCTGGTTCCTAGCAAGTCGGGGCCCCGCTCTTTGCTGGTCGTCCCTCTCCGCCGCCCAGAGCCCAACGAGTCAATCCCGGCCCGCCTGGTCGGCCCGCGCTCCTGCAGCCAATCAGCGCCCACACATCGCCGAGCACCCACTTCGCTCGTGGTTTCGACCTGCTATCCCTGACTGACAAGACCCTCCCCCTCCTCGATAGAGAACGACCTCCCTCTCCTGTTCTACCTCGTCTCCCTCCCTGCTGCAATCCTCCTCATTCTGCAAGGCAGTCGTTCCCACTGGACTGGCCATACGAGGAAGCCAAACCCCGGCTTGGACCCTGAAATCGAACCCGAGCCCCCTCCACCGCTCTAGAAAGCTACACCGGTAGCTGTGGACCACCTCAGTCCCGCCACGCCTTCTTTACTACTCGAACGAGCCAGTTGCGGCTCTCTCTGACCTGCCTCTCTCGACAATGAACAACCAGCAGCAGGGCAATCGGCTCCAGCTCAACTTCTTTGGCGCAGGCGACCGAAACCAGTACAACCAAGACCCCAGCGGCCGGGCCTTCCCCACCACCCCGTCGACCTTCCCGCAACCCGTTTACCCCAACCAGGCTGGCCAGCAAGAGGTATGGGGAACGCAGCAGCAGCAGTATAATGGTAATGGCTACTTCATGGGCGCCCCCTACCAACAACAACAAGGGCAGTATCAGCCCCAGCAGCAATCCAACCTTGCACCGAACCACGCTGTGAACGGCCTAGTCCACCAGCTGTCCCATCAGCATCTGGGCGGTCGTGCAGGCAGCCCCTATGGCCGTCAACCGTCCCCTGGTCAAGGCCGTCCTCGCACCGCAGACAACAGAGGCCAATATGGGAACTACATGGGCCAGCCCCAGGCGCCGCCCCGCCAGCCGTCTCTCTACGACGAAGAACCGCCGCAGAAGAACCCACACAAATACTCTAGCAATGTCGAGAAGCAGGCACAGGTCTCGATACACCTCGTCAGCACCTTCTTCAAGGATAGTGTGCAACGAGCACGCGACAGGAATCAGAGGTACGAGGATGACGCTCTAACATATGGCCTGACTAACATGACGGCAGAGCGCTGGAGCTTGAAGCCATCAGGAAGGAGCCATCCATCTCCGATAGCCGCAAGGCCGCAAAGGAGAACCAGATGCGCCGTGCCGAGGCCGAGTATCTGCGCTTCCTACGCACCAAGGAGCGCCCGGAGAACTTCGCGACCGTGAAGATCATCGGCAAGGGTGCCTTTGGTGAGGTCAAGCTTGTTCAACGAAAGACCGATGGCAAGATCTACGCATTGAAGTCGCTCGTCAAGCATGAGATGGTCGGTCGTTTCCAAGCATGCTCTCAGACAGCAGCTAACAATTTTAGTTCAAGAAAGACCAGCTTGCACACGTGCGGGCGGAACGTGACATCCTTGCCGAGTCGGACAGCCCCTGGGTTGTGAAGTTACACACGACGTTCCAGGACAGCACGTTCCTGTACATGTTGATGGAGTTCTTGCCCGGAGGTGATCTCATGACCATGCTTATCAAGTACGAAATCTTTACAGAGGATATCACACGCTTCTACATGGCAGAGATCACTCTGGCCATCGAAGCTGTGCACAAGCTGGGCTACATCCATCGGTTCGTTACTTTCCTGCCACCCTTGTAATTGCTTCTCACATTACGCAGTGACATCAAGCCTGACAATATCCTCCTCGATCGCGGGGGTCACATCAAGCTCACTGACTTTGGCCTGTCAACCGGTTTCCACAAGGAGCATGAAGCATCCTACTACAAGAAGCTGCTCGCGGGCGGCCCTCACAAGTCCAACCGCGAAAACCGCAACTCCATGAATCTCGACCAGATCCAACTGACGGTCAGCAATCGCGCCCAAATCAACACTTGGAGGAAGTCTCGGCGACAGCTGGCTTACTCCACAGTTGGCACCCCCGACTACATTGCACCCGAAATCTTCAGCGGCAATGGCTATGGCTTTGGGTGCGATTGGTGGTCTGTCGGCACCATCATGTTCGAGTGCTTGATCGGCTGGCCTCCGTTCTGTGCAGAGGAGGCACACGACACATACCGCAAGATTGTCGACTGGCCACGTCACCTGCACTTCCCGCCGGACCAGCAGCTTGGAGCCGAGGCCGAAGACTTTATCAGACGGTGGGTTTATCGCTGATGTGTAAATTGTGCGCTGCTGACATTTTCAGGTTGATTTGCGACGAAGAACATCGCCTAGGTCGACACGGCGGCGCCCACGGCGCCCACGAGATCAAGCAGCACCCCTTCTTCCGCGGCGTGCAGTGGGACGGCCTGCGCCGCATCCGGGCGCCGTTCGAGCCCAAGCTGCAGTCCAACATCGATACCCAGTACTTCCCCATCGACGAGATCGACCAGAACGACAACAGCGCGGCTCTCCGCGCACACGCTGCACAAGCACACGACGAGCTCCAGGCGGAGATGAGCTTGCCTTTTATTGGATACACGTACAAGCGATTCGATGCGTTCCGCGGAGCATAATTGCTTACCGGCAGACGAGCATGCAATCAGTGTGATTAGCAGAAACCAATACTTAAAAAAAGGCTATCTTGAGCGTTTCAGGAAAGCATTGAATGAATCAAACACCCACTTCTCTGGCATCTGTTTTCTCAGTTTCGAATATTCCCGGCCAGCGAATACAATAACATGAAAGCTTCATCGACCATCTGCGACTATTGAGTATCTCGATCCTCGTTCCTTGTTTTCTGTGGCGCCATCCCGTTTTGTTGTTTGTGCACTCACGTTGGAGATACGCGGTTTGACTCTGGCTGTTCTGATTTCCGATGTTCTGGTTGGCGGGAAGGGGACAGGATGGTGGCAGCTCTTGAGCAGAAGATGCACAGGTGGGGGTACGGGCGCATGGGAGACATATAGCAGTACGCATTGAATACGGGCTATCCACGCGTTCTGAATCATTGGAAGAGATCGTGTGCGATGTGATGTGGTGTATGCATTCAGATGCGATTCCTCGCTGTGCAATGATGATGATACCGTGTGTCCCCGAACTCCATGCAAACATGTAAAAGGTACCCCGTGTCTCTCGCCTTCCATTCAGGTTCCTTTTCAGGAAATATGCTCGAACAGAAACAACGCCATCTCTCTCAGCGGCCCTATCTTCGTGTCGTCCTCATTCGCATCCGTGTATCCCCTATTTGCCTTCTTTTCCTCCGAAAAACCCATATCTCGCTCCTCCGTACGATCTCGCATCATCCCTCTACCGCGCCTCAAACTGCACCATCCTATTCCAAATCGTCAGCCTCATCCTTATCCCTCTCCCTCTATCCCTCATTCCCCCCATCACTCCCCCCCCCCTCAAAATAACCAAACCAAACCAAACCAAACCAAACCAAACCAAACCAAACCAAAAAACCAAAACTCACCTATGCGTCCTCTTCTTGTACAAAACGCGATGGCCGCACGAGCGACAGCGGATCGGCTCGCCGCGCTTCAGACTCACGGGCGCATCACAGTCGCCGCACGAGTACTCGACGAAGCGCGCGCGCTCGTCGGTGCTGGAAGAGGCGTCGTGTGCCATGCTGGATTGCTGTTGCTGCTGCTGCTGCGCGCCTGCGGTGGTGTAGGTGGACATTGTGGTTGGTGTGTGGTGACGGGGTGGGTGTGTTGTGGGACGAGGTGGGGGTGGGGTGCGTTGGTGGGATGTAGGTCGTGAGAGGTTGGTGGTGGGTGTGGGTTTTGTACGGGTTGGTATGGGTGGGAGGTGTGGAGATGGTGTGAATGGACGGCGTGGGTGAGGTTGGGTTGAGTGTTGATGTCGCGGGACTTTTTGGAGGCGGTGAGGGATTCTGCCGCGGGTGTGGCGGTATTGTGGGGCTGCCGGTGTGGCGCTTGGCTTGAGTGTCTCGGGCCACGTCAGTTTGGGCTTTAATGATATAAGTGAACTTGCGACAGAAAATAGCAGTCTGCGATTTGAGTGTCTGTCTACGTCAGAGCGTGGATTCATGGGCAGTATTGAAGGCTCAGAAATCACATCCCTACGGTAGCTATGGACGCTTATAGATTGTGGAAGGGTGAGGCAGCAGAGAGAAGTCCTTGGGCATCAAAATAAGTGACGAGATTCGAAAAAAGATGCATTCGTATCAACATCTCCGTACACAACTCCAGATGGCAACCAAACTACAACTTCGTACTCCTAACCAACCCAGTCTTAATACCCGTCAACTCACCCTGGTACCCGCCCTTACCCTCGCCACCGCCATACACGGCCTTCATCGATTTCAACGCCTTCTTCTTCTTCTCGAACTTGAGCTTCTTCTTCACACGCGGATTCCGGACCTCCTTCTTCCGATGCGGCGTGAGGCCCTTGTTCTTCGCAATCAGATACGTAATCTTGCGCTTCCCATCCTCTCCTATTACCTCCTCCGGAATCACCGTCGCGTTCTCCTTCGCCGCCTTCGCGTACGCTGCTGCCCGTTCCGCTTTCTCTTGCTTCTTCGCTTTGTTGCGGGCGGCCACCATGTCGTAGTATCCGTCGTCGTCGGAGGCGGCGTTTTCTTGGCGGTCTGCGCCGTCGTCGCTGTCGTCGCCTTCGCCCAGCGCAACACCAGGGCCCTTGTCTTTGCTCTGACCGCGCTTCTCGGCTTCAGCTTGGAGGCGCGCTTGTCTGTCCTTGAGGCGTTCACGATGCGGGATATCGGCGTCACCGCCCTGGTCTCTGCCCGCTGCGCCGCGCTTGCTCGCCTTCTGCGTGATCTGCGACGTGTAGAAGCGGAGAGACTTCTTCTTCCTCGCCTTTTCGGCAAGCTCATGCGCGGTAAGAGATGTCTCTTCGCCGAAGTCGGAGTCGTCTGCGTTGAGCAGGTTGAGAAGAGGTTGCTCGGACGTCTTCTTCTGCTTAGCTGCTTTCCGAAGCGCGGATTTGTCGGTAAGCGTGGCCAAGTTGGCGAGTTCTTGCTCGGTCTTGCGCAGTTTCTCGGCACGTCGTGCGCCTGCTTCTGACTTTGCGGCTTCGGCGGCGAGTTGGGCTTTGCTCTTCTTCTTCGCCTTCTTCTCGGCTCGCTTGCGGGCTATGGCTTCTTGTAGTTTGGCCTGCGCATCCGGCTCAGTAGTCGTGGGCTGTTTGGGAACTACCGGCGCCTCTTCTTCGCTGATGTTTTCTTCACCCTCAACCAAATCTTCTACAGGGACGTCTTCTAGGCGCTTCCAGACTTTCTGGCACTTCAGTAGGCTCTCCATGACAGGATGTCGGTGGAGCTCCTCGGGATCCATGGGAAGGCCGGCGGAACCGTCGTCCTTTGCGGTGGAAGTAAGTACAGCAAAGTACATGCACATGGCTCCAAGGTACGAGGCGCAAGCCCAGTACTTTAGCACCGCCGTGGGTTTCGGCCTTAACGCACTTGCCTTCCCACTCTTCGACAAGGCGCGCTCCGCAGCTTCAGCAGCTTGCCTCAACTCAGCGTGAACACCCTGAAGTCGCACAAAGTCCTGCCGTATCGGTTCGAACTCAGGGTATCGCGCGTGTAGAATCCTCAGTTTCTCCTTCTCCGACATGTCGTCCGTGATCTGGAGTTGCGGCAGAATTTCCGTTACGACCTTCGCGGTCCCACTCTTCTCATCCTTCGACTCCATCCAGTCGTTCTCGTCAAATCCGAAATCGGCTTCCGTCATGGCTTCTAGTTGCTTTTTTTGTATCCGGCGTGCTTCCGCCTCTTCGTCAAGGGCGTCTTGCTCCGTCTGGATGGCATCGGCGTCGTAGTAGTCTTTCTTAGAGGGTCCCCAGCCCTCCATCTCCTCCTCTTCGTCTTCGCCACCTTTTCCCCGTGCGCCGAACTCGTCTTCTGATCCAGATTGTTCGCCATCTTCTTCTTCGTATTCCTCCTCTTCCTCCTCATCGGTGTCAGTGTTGTAGCCCAGGACCTCCTCGTCGGATGCTTCCAAGAACTCATCTATTGCAAATCAGCACCCTACATCGTACGTTATTCCCAAGATGCGGACATACCCTGCTCCTTCCACTTGCGCAACCTCTTAGCCGCAGGCCCCTCCTCTAACAGAACCCGGTCACGGTTCATGTGGAATTCGTCTTCCGAGTCCGCAACATCCGCGTATGTGGTAACGCGCATCTTCGAGTCCTCTTCCTTGGGCGACCGGGGTTCTGCAGCAGCGGCGCGACCGCCAGCTTTTCTCTTCTTTCCCATGTCGAAAAGCGTGCAACAATCTGAAGATAAGCGGCCGGTGTGATTGACGTAGCTCGAGTTTCACGATCTCGAGACTTGGAATGGGGACTTTGCACAGCGTCCTCAGTAGCTGAGTTGAGTGGAAGCTCATCCGCGAAGATTCCCAAAATTTCCCTGCCAAGATTTCGAGGATCCCGCCGCTGAGGACATGACTAAGAATGCAGGGGGCCCTAGCTCGAGCGCGACTCCCCCTCAACTTTTGTAAAGGCATCACGGGCGAAACTTCAGACAGCTGTTATTGGGGGCCTGACGGGACGCCTGAAAGGCCATGTTATAACTCCCCTTTTGGCCATTATAAAGTTCTCCGTCTTTTCTCATCAGCAATGGATTCCCTACTTTTCTACTCCACCATCGCACTTGTGCTGCTCCTCGGATACCTCAGTCTAGACATCATGGGCTTCCTCAACCGCGGAAACAAGTTCGAGATCGACGGACGTGTACGTCAACAACCTCACTTACACTTGAACACCTAGGTCTTAAACTAAACCCCATCTTCAGACCGTCCTCCTCACCGGCGGCTCCTATGGCATGGGCCGCTCCATCGCCGCCCTCCTCTCCGCCCGCGGCGCCCACCTCATCCTCGTAGCCCGCGACCCCCAAAAACTGCACTCCGCGCTCGCCTTCGCAAAATCGCACGCCAAGAACCCGAGCACCCAACGCTTCCACTACATCTCCGCGGACGTGACGTCCGAATCCGAAAACACGCGTCTGCTCGCCGAAGCCGTGGCCTGGAATAACGGCCGCGTACCAGAAATCGTGTGGACGAATGCCGGGTCCGCGTCACCGATGCTGTATATCGAGAGCAGCATTGAGACGCTCAGGAAACAGATGGATTTGAATTATTGGGGTGCGGCGTACCTCGCGCATAAGACGCTGAAGCAGTGGTTGTATCCCGAGACGCCGTATACGCATGATGCGAAGCCGGAGGCACCCAGGCATTTTGTCGTCACGTCGAGTGTGGTTGCGTTTACGGGACTCGCGGGGTATGCGACGTATGGGCCTGCGAAGACGGCGCTGAGGGCGCTGTGTGATGCGTTGCAGCACGAGGTTCTGCTGTATAATGGCGCGAGGAGGTCGGGGAAGAAGTCTGCGACTGCGCCTGCGCCGTTCGATGTCAAGATTCACACGATTTATCCGGGTACGATCAAGAGTCCGGGACTGGAGCAGGAGAATTTGACGAAACATCCTGTTACGCATTTGCTCGAGGAGTCGGATCCGGCGCAGACGGAGATGGAGGCGGCGCTGTCGGCGGTTAGGGGGTTGGAGAGGGGGAATTATATGACGCCTACGAATTGGCTGGGAGAGCTAATGCGGCTTGGATGTTTGGGTGGAAGCCCCAAGGACAATCTGGTTAAGGATATGCTGGGACAGTGGCTCGCTAGCATCGTGTGGTTGTTTGTTCGGCCGGACTTGGAAGGGAAGGTTTGGGGTTGGGGGAAGAAGGAGGGTATGCCGGACTTCAAGCCGCAGACCAAGTGATGCTCGGAGACACTTACTTTTGTTGCAATGATATACCCCCGGAGAGTAGACTAAGAAAAGACATTAGCAAGCCACGGCTATGCAGCAATTGAGATCATTTCAAGTTCATGATGTGACAATTTTGAATAGCGCTCGCTCCAGATGCAGTCTATATATCGCTCACGGCTCAGATGCTGGCAATGGAAAGACAGATGACTCCAGTAAATCCGAACGCCGACCATGCTTGGTACGACGGGGTATTCGACTATATCTGCTCTCCACGCATCTTGCGGAAGAAATCCATGACGCCGGTGAAGACGACCAGCAAGATACCACCACCAGGGCCCAATCTCAGCACCTTGGGGGTGAAGCCCTTGTACAGGGCACCGAAACCCTCCTCTTTCATGACGGTGCCAAGTGCAGGCCATGCCCAGTTGTACTTGGGCGTAACACCCGCGACCTTTGGAGTGTTCTGGATGCGCGACTTGACCACATCCATGGGCGTGTTGAGGATGGTACCGACAGTTCCTCCGACGGCTCCAGAAATCAGGTCGTTTGTGATCTGGCTCTTCTTGTTGGTGGCCGCGGGGAGGAGAGCGCGGACCTGGAAGATGCAGCCGAAGTAGCCTGCGTTCCAGAGAATGTGACGCCACATGGTCGACTCGAGACCTTGGTAGAGAGTGAGCGGGCCCTCCTGCCTCACCGTCTTGGTGAAACAGTCCACCATGCCGTTGTATTTGTGTGCTTGCGCCTTGTCCTGCAGCCGGATCTTGATGAGCTCGAAGGGAACGACGACAAAGGACTCGGTGGCTCCTGCGGTTGCACCTGTGAGGATAGAAAGGGACTGATTCATCTTTTGCTGGCCGAAGAGGTCGCGGTAGAAGGCGCCCCAGGAGTCATTGGCGGCGAATTTGGTGGCACTGTGCGGTGGTCAGGTTGCGGGCGGCGCGAGAAGAGGGTATGAGGTGTACCGCTTGGGAGCTTCCATGAGAATGGGCGCTGAGATACCGCGATACAAGCGCGAGAAGCTGGGACGGTGTTATTGAGGTACCAGGACCGACGTGCGCTTGCGCTGCATACCCTTCATTCTTGATGATCTTCCTGAAGCAGTCCACCATGCCATTGTATGCCTCCTCACCGGCGCCCTTGCCGGTCTGAAGTTGCCTGATCGTTTTAGAATGTGGTAGGACATGTTGCCTGTATGGCACGCTTACACTCGGGTCTTGACGACGTCCAGCGGGTACCTGTCCGCAGTCAGCGCGCAATCCATATCATCGGACGATAAACATACATGACCAGGATCTAGAAGAGTCCTGTATCAGCGTCTCTGCTCACTCGCGACGTCCTCTTCCCGCTCACTCACTTCAGACACACCGGCCACGGCACCTGGAAGTCATTTAGTCACAGTCAATCAAAATTTCCAGCGACACACGCACCGGCCCCGAACTGGTAAACGAAAGGGAGCGGCTTAGGCTCCGCAGGCAGCGCCTTGGGCTCTACAGGTGCCGACATGGTGAGAGTGTTCAAAGTAATTGAGAAGAGAATGAAGAGCGAAGAACTGCAGCGCAGCAGAGAGCGATAATGACCCACGAGCCAGTCTGGGCGGCTCCACGAACGCGGGATGGATTGTGGAGGCCCAAGCTTCTGCCGACTAAAATGTTGGCTAGCACCGGCAAAAAGAAACACCCTGGGCTTTTGGATGTGGGGGTCGAAGGCCAACTGTGTTGTCGTCAATGAGTCTCGTTATGATTGAAGATGAAACAGCTGGAAATCAGCTGGCTGCCCTCGAAAGTCGGGATGCGCAGTCTTGTGTGGCTTCAGACTGAACCTTATGACCGCGACTTTTCCGGATGTCAATGTTTTGCCTCGGTGCATTCAGAGGTCCGATGGAGTCCGTGCATGCTCCGACACCATCACGTGACCGTGACCTCTCTCCGGCGCGTCATAATTGGTCAACGCGCAACCTGCCGCACGACGCGTCTACCAAACAGCCTCGACCCACGCGGATCGCCAACGCCATCCGCCATCCTTATGTCAACCCGCCAGAAGTCGTTCTTTGACCAGAAGGCAAAGCCAAAGGTACACCTCGATTACCCCAGACAGTTTCTATCACTATTCGCTTATATCCACGTCTTGTAGCCATACAAAGGTCCATGGAACCGCTCATACGCACAAAATCACCCGCATCATAGCGCCTCGGGTGCCCCTCCGCCTCCGAACTGCATTGCAAAACCGCCCATCATGCCGTCTTCGCAGACCAGGACGAAGCTGAAGGCCTTCCAATTCGTCGATGGAGCGATGTCAGTGGATGGTAAGAAGGACCGCGAGCAAGAGAAGGAAAACATGCCCACTTTTGATACCCCAGTGAAGCCTCCGCAACCAGTCAGAGCAATCGACGTGCTCAGCCAGAAACCAGACACGACGCCGAAGCTGGTGCAACCAGCTGCATTTCCTCCGCCCTCGACACCCGCTACTAGGCTGCCTCTAGCCGATCTAGTCGGAAATGAGGAAGAATCTCGTCGTTACACTCCAAACCCCAATCCATCACCCGAAGAGCAACTGTGCTGGCGAGGCTCGCAACCCGTCGATACCCCCGTGCCACGGAAGAACAGAAAGAGAACAAGGAGCTCCTCTCCTGTCACTGCGTCCCCGCAAGACTTGCCACTACAGACAGCCAGGACTGAACAAGAGACGCCGATAGCGGACCCGAAGATGGAGCTGTGGAGTCGATACACTGGCAATAAAGGCACGCCATCAGCCAACAAGGTGCTGAACTTCGCACGCCTCATCAACGATGATTCACCGCGATCCGTCACAAGTGCTGGAGACGTCAGTGGGCTTCGACGATGGGCCAGTTGTGGCGATGAGTTCCCGACCTCGGCTGCGAAACGCAGGAGAACTAAGGGTGCCTTCAGAAGCGGCCTTGGAAAGACCACCGATACCACCGATGATATCTTCCACGTGCCCAGTTCCGATGGTGTGGTTCAAGGGCAGCCGGAAAAGTCAAGGCTCGCAGACTTGTTGCACAGGATGCGTGACTCCATGCCGCCGAAGCCCCAATCCAGGGAGACCACTGCCGATATACCATCTAGTTCGTCGCCTTTACCTGATACCACGAGCCGCATAGCTGAGTCAACTGGGTCACCGCTGCAACAGCGTCATTCGAGAGGGCACCCGTCTAGGGTCGCTGAACCAGCTGTGGTACCGATGGCTGTCATACAAGAGGAAGACTCCGAGCAAACATTACCTGGGCAATCCTCGGGGTCTTCTGACGAGTTCGGCGATCACGAATTCGATACCGAGATGGTCGAGGCGCTGGATTTTGCTCAGAGCGGACAGCAGGCATCAGACGCAAACGTGACGGAACCCGCGCAGCACCTTGCACCTGCCGAAGAATTGAATCCTCAATCTGAAGTTACCGTAGCCGCACCTCCGGTTGGAAACGCTGGCAGTGACGATGAGTTTGGCGAGCTTGAACTTGACGACGAATTCGGACTTGACGACGGCATGGACTTTGCAGCGGACATGGAGCATGTGGCTTCGCTTTATGACACCCGCACAGATGAAGTCGCAAAGGAACCGCCTTTTGATAGTGTAATTGGCGCACCAGTGGAGAGCGCTGCAGCAGATGCGGTCATCGACCTTGATGGCGATGATTCAGACGAATTTGGGGACGACATTGATGTCGACGAGTTTGCCGCAGCTGAGATCGTAGCAACACAAGGCTACACTATCGTATGTACGCCCTAGCAATAAATGGCATGGCATACTGAATATGCAGAGTAAACAGACCGCAAGAGCCATTCAGCGCTACCTCATCAAGCAAGTTGAAGAAGGGTCTTACAAGAACGAACGAGGCCATAGCTTCCCTGAGAAGGTATGCTGTCGCTCTATTTTACTATCCATGCTAATCACCGTAGGTCTTGCTCGTAGAAGATGAGAAGACGAAACTACTCAAAGCGATAACACTGCGACAAGCGTGGTATGACACCCCCTGCACGCCGGGTTCTTTTGTCCATGTCATAGGGCAATTCTCGAGGGGCGGGCAGTGCATCATCGACAATCACCAGAACATGCTCATCTTGCACCCTGATCACCTGATTTCGGCCACTGTCGTCGCGGACTCATTTACTTGTCTGCGGCGTGCTGTACTGCAAGACCGGATCAAAGCCACAAGCAGAGCCAATGCTCCCATGCTCTTCGGAACGCTGCTCCATGAGCTTTTCCAAGAAGCTCTGAAAGCAAACAGATGGGATACGGGCTTCTTATCCGAGACGATAGACACACTCATGCCTGCAAAGTTCGAGACCATGTTGGAAATCAACCACACAACCGAACAAGTAAAAGAGCATATGTTGAGCAAGTTGCCTGAGCTTCAAACGTGGACTCAAGTGTTTGTGCAGGCCAATCCTAGGGTATGTTATATGTCGCAGAATTTCAGGCATTTGCTGACCTCATACAGTCTGACGCGCTTGTGCGCGAGCGGAATGGGCGACAGTCTGTCATGTGCGTCAACAAGCTTCTTGATGTGGAAGAACACGTGTGGTCTCCTATGTATGGCCTCAAAGGTAATATCGACGCTACTGTGCAGGTAGTGATGCAAGACGACCAAGGGGAGCGCACCCTGACAGTGCCCTTCGAGGTGAAAACGGGCAAGAACACGTCCAACGCATCGCATGCTGCTCAGACGGCCCTGTACAATTTGCTGCTCTCTAATCGTTACGGTATGTCTACGTCCCTGTTACAGAAAGTCGCTGATCTCCATAGATGTCGAAGTCGCTTACGGTATCCTTTATTACTTGGAGACTTCCGATACAATCCGTATTCCTGCCATTCGTAACGACATCATGCACATGATCATGAAGCGCAACGAACTAGCATGCTATGTCCGCGATCGTATCGAGTTACCGCCGATGTTGAAGGAAGACTTCAAATGCCACAAGTGCTACGCAGCGGAATCATGTTTCCTCTACGACCGCCTAGTAGAAGGTGGGAATGGCGAACTGCTCAACAAGAAAGCCAAAGACCGCTACAATGAGCTCGTCAGCAATCTGAAAACCACCGACCAAGAGTTTATGAAGAAGTGGGATATGCTTTTGACGAAAGAGGAATCCGACATGATGAAGTTTCGCCGAGAACTATGGACCATGCTCAGCACGGAGCGTGAGAAACTCGGACGCTGCTTCTCCGATGTCATCTTAGAACCCGGCTCTGAACACGAGGATAAGAATGGGCAGAAGATCAACCGGTACAACTACACTTTCATCCAGCCAAAACCTAAGTCGGGGTTCTCTTTTACGGAGTCCCAGCTCATCGTAGGAGAGCCCGTCATTGTGTCGGACGAGGAGGGTCACTTCGCGCTCGCAAACGGATACGTGACGAAAGTGCGGAAGCATCGCATCTCCGTTGCGGTCGACAGGCGTCTACACAATAGCCGGACCAAGCTACCTGACTTCCATCCGGATAGCAATCAGGCTTTCGTAGGCATCATGGAGGTCGGCAAAGAAAGTGCGAGTCGGGTGCCTGAGGCCACCGAAGACGAGCCAGTCCACTATCGGCTCGACAAAGATGAGTTCAGCAACGGCATGGCCTCTGCGCGCAACAATTTGATTCAAATCATGGACGACAGCGTTTTCAAGGCTCGGGACCTTCGTTCTCTGATCATAGAACTGCGTGCACCCAATTTTCGGCCTCCACACGAAGTAGCCAGGACTGAAGATCCCTCCCAGATGTCTATGAATGCGGACCAGAAAGCCGCCATCTCCAAGGTCATGTCAGCCAAGGACTACGCGCTCGTGCTCGGCATGCCAGGAACGGGGAAGACGACGACAATTGCCCAGATCATTCGAGCGCTCGTCGCAAAGGGGAAAAGCGTCCTGTTGACCTCGTACACACATACGGCCGTCGACAACATCCTGCTCAAGATCCAGAACGACAACATCGGAATCCTCCGTCTCGGCGCCGCAGCCAAGGTGCATCCTGAAGTCCGTGGCTTTGCAACGCTATCCGCCGAGCCAAAAGAGAGTCTTGAAGAACTCGAGAAGTCTTGGATGGAGCCCCCCGTCGTGGCTACAACGTGTCTCAGCATTGGGCACCCGCTCTTCAGTCGCCGCGTCTTCGACTACTGCATTGTAGACGAAGCCTCGCAGATCACGCTGCCCGTATGTCTGGGCCCGATCCGCATGGCGAAGACGTTCATCCTCGTCGGCGACCACCACCAATTGCCTCCGCTTGTGCAAAACAAGGAAGCGTCCGCCGGAGGCCTTGACGTCTCGCTGTTTAAACTACTCTGCGAAGCCCACCCACAAGCCGTCGTCAGTCTGGAGCACCAATACCGCATGTGCGCTGAAATCATGCTCTTATCCAACACATTCGTCTACTCGGGTCGTTTGAAGTGCGGTACGGACTCCGTCGCTTCTCGCCGCCTCGTCCTACCTTCTCCATCCGGCCTCGAGACCCATCACCACCGCAGCACAACTCTCGTTCCCACCCAACACGCCCCGCTATGTCCTTCCCCGTCGGCATCAACATGCTGGCTCTCCCACACACTCTCGCCACAAAACCCAGTCGTCTTCATAAACACCGACCCCATTTCCCCAAATCTAGAATCGCAACTCGGCTCCCGCATCACGAACGCCCTCGAAGCGCGCCTCGTAACCCATCTCACGCTCTCCCTAATCTCCCTCGGCGTCGCCGCAACCGAAATCGGCGTCATCGCCTTCTACCGCAGCCAACTCGCGCTGCTGCGGCAATCCCTGTCGTCCGCGCGCACGCAGACGCAGACATCCGACCACTCGAAGCCGAGCGCCGTCGGCGCGTTCGCGGGCGTGGAATTGCACACGGCGGATAAATTCCAGGGCCGCGACAAAGAGGTTGTGATAGTGAGTTGTGTGCGGAGTAATGACGCGTGCACGATTGGCGATTTGCTGAAAGATGAACGGAGAGTGAATGTCGCGTTGACGCGCGCGAGATCGAAACTGGTGGTTCTGGGGTCCGAGAGGACGTTGGGGAGTAATGAGTTGTTGAGGGGTTTGGTTAAGTTGTGTAGGGGTAAGGGATGGGTGTGGGATTTGAAGGCTGAGCAGGTGGATGAGCATGTTTTTGATGAGGGGGGGACGCAGAGTGGGGTTGTGAGTAGGGCGTCGGCGGGTGCTAAGAAGGAGGGGGTTGAGAAGAGTCCAAGGAAGGTGTTCGGGGATGTGACGGGTAGGGGAGGGAATGTGAGTCCCGTGAAGAGGAAGACGCCCAAGGTGTGTAAGATTGGGAAGAAGGGGGTTTTGGAGAAGAGACCGGTTTTGAGGGATGTGTTTAATGGGGCTATGTGATGTTGGTGCTGTGTTTTTTGGGGTTTGGAGTGATTGGGATCGTTACTGCTCTTCGGAGTTGGTGGTTGGATGGGTCAGGTTTGGGATGGTTGGCGTTTGTTATTGGGATAGTCTGGTGGCGCTTATTGGGTACTGGACAGGCGTATATTGGGTCTGATGGATACACGAATGCTTGGTTAGAGCAATGTGGATAGGGGCTTCAAGTGTAACACTGTATAGCGCTAGCATGCGTTCGACAGAAAAGTACCTTTGTCTATCAATCAATCACCATACCGGAAGTCTCACCGCTCCTCTTAAACACAATCAAATTCAACCTACATTTGTCCGTCGCAAAAGGCATTATCGAATAGCCAGCAAGCACAGATGATGAAACTGAGGAGAGGTGCTTTCACGCTTTGTAAAATCATGAAAGAGCTCTATAACATCATCCGCCTTTACGTGTATGCACACCAGCATAACAATCCCTGGATGCTAACAAACGCCCGTACAAGCCCGCGTGATCCATATAAACAGAAAAGCCATCAGCAACCATCGCCTTGAATACTGAGAACAGACAGCCCATGGACAGAGCGACTGAACATTGCTAATGCCGCCATAACGCCAGATGTACAAAATCAAACACTTTTCGCAGCTTCCGGACACCGAGGTTGTACCTTGTACACGTGATCAAGTTCAGACAGTGTCTCGACTTCGACCTGCTGGTCCTGTGGGATCATCTTGTGCTGCAGGTCCCAGCCGGCCCGTCGAGCGAGCTCAGCAACGACAACATCGCAGTCACCTAGGAGGTTGATATCAAAATTGATATGGTGTATGGGCTGAGATAAGGTTAGCACAAATATCTCATGGCCATGTTTGTACTCACGTCTCTCGAGATGTATATTTGCGGCACGTCCCACGGTAAAAAGTTGGGTATTTCAGAGACTGGGGCGACCTTCATGCTGGTTCCCATAACAATGACCAGGTCCACCTTCTCCCTGTCCTGGGACTTGAGCCTGTCGAAGAAATCGGCAGGAAGCGCTTCGCCAAAGAAGGTGATGTCTGGCTTCATGATCCCGGCCTGCGGGATGTCATAGGCGCCGTCGGACTCTGAGTCGTCATCGCCAGGGCCGCGTCGCTTCTTGCTGCCGTTGGAGCTCCGCTTCCGCTTCATGCCTGGTCTGTCTAGAGCCATCATCTGCAAGCAGTTCTTGCACTCTGCGGGCTTCCGCGACCGTATGTTTTCGAAAATGAGCTCGCCCGGTATCTGGTGCTTGCATTTTCGACACGTGGCTGTAGCCCAGGATCCGTGACACTGGATGAGCTTCTCTTTCCTGATTCCTGCGTGTGCTTCTACGTTGTCAATGTTTTGCGTGTAGTTTGTGAGCAGTTTGTCTTTCTCCTGCAGAAGACGGATGAACTCGTGTGTCGGCGTCCACTTTTCCAGGTCTGGGAGGATATCTCCTGCCAATTTGTAGAAGATGGTGGGGTCGTCGTCGAAATTGTGGATGTCGAAAACCTGTTCGGGTTCATCATAGCCTAGTTCTTGCAGTTTGGAGTAGAAGCCAGTATTCTTCGATCGGAAGTCGGGAATGCCGAGACTGGTCGATATGCCGGCGCCTGTTATTACCATAATATTCTTCGACTTCTGGAGTAGCATGGCCGCATCATCAATAGTACTGTACTGCTCCAATATCGGGCGTTTGTTGATTTCTCTGTTGATGGCCAATCCTAGCAAAGGGTAGAATTGCTCGTCAGGTGCCTCTTCCATGAACTTGGGGATGCGGACATTGAAAGCGGAGCACAATTTACGAGCCGTGTACTTGTCCGCGGTGATTGTCTCCAGAACGAATTGGCTCACCCCGACCTCGTGGAGACGATTCCTCAGGGCTCGGGCTTCTTCGGCTGTACATCTGTACTTTCCTTATCGAGGTTAACAACCGCACTTCAGCACAGCAGTGAACACCCTACCATCCACTTCAGTAGCATACTCAAAGGCCTCGACCTCGTCTAGGATCTCTTCGTACAGAGAGCCGCCGTCGGAGGCCTCGTCGTCTTCGTGGCCATTGCGCGTCGGTGCTGCTGCCGACGCGCTGGCGAGCGACTTGGCACTACCGCCCGCAACTTCCCCCGCCTGCGCAGGACGATCCAGGTCAGGGACGCTGGAGGCCATTATTGGGCCCTGCAGGTTGACTGCCCAGAGCGGGAGCCGCTCGCAATATAAACTTGTGGGGGTAGTAGTGGCGTTGGCCAAAGTTGTGGATTGTTGCGCAGTGTAAGAGTGAAGCACATGTGGGCGAGCGGCTGCCGGGACCACGGCCACTAACCGGCATCTAGTCCCGTTCCAGCCTAGCGCCAATGTGCATGCAGATGCAGGCGCAGGTGTTTAACAAGTCTCTCTCGACCTGTCATGGCCCCTCTTCAACCCCTCCCCCACCTCCACCATCGAGTAGATATGCAGATAACCGACCCGATCGGCTACAGACTCCTCCGCCAGATCGGTTCTGCGCGGCATGGGCGCCTGCATGCACACGCAATGAGAAAAAGTAATGGATCTGGATGCATATATACTAACGATTATGTCTGCAATACCGCGCCAGGTCCCGCAATGCTGCCCAATGGGCCACGGCCTTGTTAGACTTCGACTCTCTTCTTCTTTCACGTGCGTGCATAAGCGTATTTTGGTCCTCGTCGCTCCTTTCTCTCCTTCTCCCTGTCAGCAACAGCGGACGGCATCAACTGTTGATATTCTACAACCGTCCGCCACGTTCCCCCTCCGCAAGGCCCGTCTAGAGACCGGGTTATCTTACATCTCCCCGTCTATCCGAATGGCCAATGGCAGGTCAAAGCAAGCTTGAGCAACTCCCGCCTGAGATCATCTACATCATCTTGTCCTACTTGACCTACCCACGGTCGAGGTTGCCCGGCCTCACGGAACAGCAGAGCGCACACGATTATCCTGAATCATGGAGGAGAGCGGCGAAAGACGCATATCACATGAACAATACGGCTATAGATAATGTCGAGCGCTTTGCTGCGAACCTGTTCGCATGGCCCCAGTATCAGCACCCTTTGAACACCTTGGCACTCGTCTCGGAGCCCATCCGGGCTTGTGTCGAATACTTTTGCGCCGCTCTGGTCAAGAGGTGCAACAGATTCAATCTACCAATATCGCAATCTGAAGAACTTGGACCGGATTCCGTCTATCCTAGCCTGAGCGGCATCGTGTATCGAAGACTGTGGTTGCAGTCTGCTGATCGTTATTGCGTCTTCTGCACGACACTGCTGAGCGTCTACCCGCACCAGCACGGCGTGGGGCTTCTCTCTTGCTGTAGAAATTGTTTCTACGCACAGGTATACGTAAGTTGGCTCCCCAGAGTGTTCTTGGTTCGAGGCTAAGCATTCACCGGCAGACCCACAATGAAGTAGCGCAACAATTCCACATGTCTCTTACCGACCTTACTGTACATCAAGTCCGCGGTACACCTACGTACGTACTGCGCGTAGATGTTGATGCTCTTGCGATGCGACTGTATGGAACGAAACGATATCACGATATTAGGGGCACGCGAGGTTTCTGCGATAGGTGCTCGCAGGCAGGCACCTTGCAGCGCATCGCGAGACAGCGGGAGGAGCAGAGGTCACAATTCTGGGTACCGGTCCACGGAACGGACGGGTGGGTGGCCACTCCCACTGTGCAACTGCCTACGAATCGTCGATGGCCGCGTTACATCAACTACCGCAGAGACCTTTACTTATATCGCGATGACGACGGGCCTGGCGGCTATCACTTGGGGTCTAGATTATTATTGTGAGGATTTTCTTGCACTGGCTGCAATACTTCCTCGTCCGGCACATATGACGATCTCCTTTTCAGAACACAAGCTTGGATTTGCATGATGCACCATGGCCATTCCTAAAGTATTGCACATTCTCATTTCTTCATGATATCCGTTGGGAAGGACTGGTACATATCGGCCGAGGCATGGGCGGGAAACATTGATTATTCTGGTTATATTTCGTCGTTGCATTACAGCGTTGAACGGCATCGCTTGGCAGTCATGGTTTTGGAGCAAGGGAGAACTGGTCTTCTTCGACACGACATTCCGAACCTTCTTTCTTCGTTGCTTCTTGGTTCTCACACACTTCTGATCCCCGCTGTGTCTATTCGATCCACACTTGGTAGCCTCTCGGTCTCGATACGCTGACGTCTTTCTCGCTCCGTGGCGGCAGCACGCTCCATCTGCGTCCCTAGCTTCATTGGTTCGTGGGGTTCGTCTCGCTCGCCCAAGCATCTTTTCAGATGCCCTCTCCGAGCCAAAAGCACAAACGATATTCCAGCGGCAGCAAGCGCGAACAGGAGTATTCCCACAGGAATCCAGTATTTCGGAGGACCATAGGATGGCGGTCTCGCCATCACCGGCTCTGTTCTATAAGGTGTTGGGGCGGCGCTCGTTTGTCGGAGTGTGTCCCCCATACTATTCGAAAGAGTGAGATGAGTTTCTGATTCTTGTTGAAAGCTCCGGAATTGAGTCAGAGTTCAGAAAACACAGAGAGGAGAAGGTGGGCGCAACATGGCTGATACGTTACAGTTTTGAGGTCAACCGGCTGTGCCTTATACTTGTTCTTGCTGTTGCGGATGAGGCATCGATGCGGCACATCCGGACTCCGCGGGCAAGGATCACACACTGACATCTTCGGGAAGGTGTTGGTGGCGGTTGTACGGCCGCACACGGACAGCTCTGTGGACGTTCTCGGTAGTCTTCCACGATACTTCGAAAATGACATGACAGACTCGAAGCAGCGTAGAGAACAAACCGTAAGGCAGCAAGTGTTAGATTTGGATATTAGCAGGAAAACTTTTAAGTTATGTGTATAAAGACACGACACCTCCTCGAGCTTGGCCATACTGATGTCTTCATGCATTCACCTGCATGAGGTGATCTTAGCATTGTTCTCAGGATGGTTAACCGCATCCCTTGCGCTGAGTAAGCAGGAGCGACTCGTGGACGGCAAGTGCAACCGGCGATCTGTCTTCCAACATCACACTTCCTCCCATCCTACAACACTCCAACGCACGAAAATCCTCTTCGAAGGTTGACTATCGTCAGCCTTGTCAATCATCTCAGACAATGTCTTTGTAACTGCACCTTTGTCTCTGTACCACCAAGCCGCCAAGCTGGCAATCTGCGCCCAATCCCACGGCCCTCGGTCCAATAGTTCGAAATTTAGCCACCCGCAAGACGCCCGACCCAATCAACCGCGTGAACAGTACTCGCACGCATGCATTGTTGCACTCCAGCTCCTCCGTCAGACCTCAGTTGAACGACCACGACAACTTGCGGCATGCGGCTTGCTCGATTTTCGTCAGCCCGCAGTGGTACAGGTGGAGACGACAGCAGGCTGCATGTCATCGTCCCGATGCTGCATCGTGACGCTCGGACCCCGAAGGACATCTTGGGAAGTGGAAATTAGCACGATGCTAGCGACCAGGCGGGCCGAGTGATTGGCGGGGGCTGAAATGCGGAGAAAGGGTTCAATGACCCTAAGCACTGTTCGAGCGTTCGCCACGTCGTTGCTGCGTTGAAGATGTTGTTGTTGTTAACGGATGCGCAGCTTGAAGACAGCTGAGGGACTCGTGTCGCGCAGCAGCAACATGCATCGCTACCACAGACTGCGGACTGCAACACACGTACAAACGAACTCAGCTTCTCGACGGAAAGCTGGAAAAGTAATCTAATTAACGGAGCTATGGTTGGACCGTTGGCGAGGCGCCGACATCGTGAGGGTAAGCCAGCTGGCGGCTGGCCCCCTAGCCCTGCCGCGTGCCGTGTTTCAAATACGGCGTCGTGCCCTCTCCCCTTCATCATCTCCTTGCGCTCTCAGGCTTCAGCCCACGACACTCGCTTTTTTTGCTTCCCGCGTCAGCTCCGCTGTTTCCACGTCTTCTCCACGCTCGCTCAGCACTTTTAACAATCTCCCCACAAATATCCAACAAGCCCACCATGCAGATCACCGCGTCCCTGGCCATCCTGGCCCTGTCCTCTGCCGTTGTTGCGCAACTGGACTTGCAAAACCCGTACGTGCAACACGCGCACCGATCGATCCTGCAAGACTGACCCATTTCAGGGATGTTGCCATTTCCGTTCTCAATGTCCTTGCTACTGCCATCCCGGCCGACACTATCTCGAGTGCTATGGAGGACCCTGCCGGCTTCTCCATGGAACTCGAATCCTCCATCTCCGCCGGTCAAACCCCTTCGTGGTACCAGGCGCTGCCGTCCGACGTCAAGAGCGCTCTCCCGCTCCTCTACCCCGCGTCGACACCTGCAGCGACCACTCCTCCTGCCTCTGACGCCACGGAACCCCCCACCAAGGACTCCTCCATGACCGCCCTCCCCACCATCAGCGGACTGCCCACCCCCACAAACGGAACTGGGGACGTCTCCTCTCCTACCCTCAGCCCGTCGGGTACCGAAAGCGGTCTGCCTGAATCTACCGGTGGTGCTGCCACGCTGAACGGAATGGTTGCCTCTGGGGTTGTCGGCGCCTTCGGCATCCTCGGCATGCTCTTCTTGTAGATGCCCTGGCATTTGCACTTTGCGCATTTTGTTCGAATAGCGTGTCCATGAGCGGTTGTATATGTAGTCGACTTTCGCCTTCCAATGAGGCATACATTCTGGACGAGAGACGTTTTTTTCTGTTTCCATGATTGATGTGGCTTTTTGGTTATTCTTTTGGTTTCGCGTTTTAGCGAGACTTCCACGTTCTGGTTTTCTTGGATCTTTTGATGTTGGGGAAAAGGGGATGGTTGATGAGACGAGGAATGAGGCTTTAGAGTCAGGAGATTTGATTTGAAGGTGTCTTCTGTGGGCGTAGCAGAGAAGGACGAGAGGGGAGTAGATGTAGTAATTCTTAATGGTTCGTTGGTCGGGGTTCGGAATACTTGCGCCATTGCTTGTCTCAGCTGCTATGCCATTGTCGGTGTCTCTCACGTGCATTTATCCTGGGGTATGCATATGTACACATGAACTGTTATCGTTTGGGGCGTATACGTAGACCGTATTGAACACCCACCGGTCCCTACATTTCCTACCATTCGACCATCTGTCTCGCGCATCTGGCCAAACCGCCGAATATGTCATCTGGAGAATTCGGACAAAGACCGAACCTACCAATTGTATCCCTCCACACCTTCCCCGAAGCCACCCTCTAAGGTTGCAGGAAAACTTGGATATAAGCTAGAGCACCCTATAGTTACGAGCTTCTTAAAGCATGTTAAACAATCCTCTACCCTCTCTCTAGGTTCCCCTCGCCCTCTAAGGTAACTATTAGTCCAGCTCTTTTTGCAACACTAGAGCCACCATCTCACCACAGCTAGCTGAACACCACACCTGATCTACCACGCACGCCCTCACGTGGACTCCACCTCTTTCCCATGACTCAATATTTCCATCCCTCTCGAAGAGGGCCCTCAGGCGGCGGACGGCGGCGCACGCCACAGTGCCACACCCGCTTGGCCCTGACGCCCTGTTTAGAACAATGATTGAACGTCTTGTCTCTACTCTGTGACAAAACATTGGTAAACGACCAGAAGCTCCGCGTGCTGGAATAAAAAGGCAGAGAACAGAGAGTTTGTGGAGAGACTCTATATTTGGACATGCGGGCGTCTTTGTGCGTGCTTCGTACGACATCGGAAAGTTCTGCGGTGGTAGTATGACACTGACGCTTGTGCAATGATATGGCGGGTTCATGACGTGTGTACACGCGTTTGGTAATTGAGTGTTACACGGTGGGTTTATTGATCGTGGGTTTCGATCGATGGTAAGAAGGCGATGGAATATTTGTCGAGGTCTATCCGAAAAGGTGGCACATTGAAATCGTGACTCTATACAATCACATTGGAAAGCAGAGGAGCAACGAGATCTGATCAATCTGTTGTGTATTCTGCTCACTCTCATAAGATGCCGAAGCCACCCTCAAAAATCCACAACAGCAACGAAAAAAACTCCGCAACCGATGACGAGACCCTAGTTTAGACACCAGAAAGAAAAAGGAAAGAAAAACAAGCATGCCTCATTCAAAGCCCAGAATCTGTCTGTTCATAAGGATGATTCCCCGGCTGCCAGTAGTCGGCCCACTCATCACAGCCCTTGTTGAACTCAGCCTTGTCACCAATGGCTGCGCTGATCTCCCCTTGTCGTTCGACAAATTGCACGCTGAGACCTTGGGCAGCGTGCCATGCGATATGGCAATGCATGACCCACGTTCCTGGGTTGTCTGCCGGGAACGCAATCAGCAGGTAGCCGCCTGCGGGCAAGGTAGCGGTGTCACGACGGGTCGGGTTGTTGAAGGTTAGGCCGTTGGTGGTGCCGTCCCAGACGCCGGGACCGCTGCCTACGATGTAAAAGTCGTGGCCGTGAAGATGGATAGGATGGGGAAGGGGGATGAATGTTCGAGTCTGGATCCACCACATGTACCACTGAAGGTTGTTAGTTTAGGGAGACGCGAAGATGGAGGGGGGAGGGCTTACATTGTCTCTGGTCTGGATTTCATAGACGTTGCTGTTGTTTCCATAGTCTTCCCGGTTCTCTAGTGCTGACTTGAGCGTAGGTTGAGTCCAGTTCACAATGTGAGTCGATCCATCGATGGTCCAGCGGAAGAGCTGATCTGTAGTGGCATCTTGTTTGTGATTGAGAGACAGCTCGTCCTGCGCGACGATGGACGAGGGGACGGTGTTGGGTACGAAGGGAACAAGACCCGTTTCATCGTTGCAGTGTGTCCTCATAGTGACGCCAGTAGAGGTTGGCTCCGTATCTGGGGCCCCTTCGTAGTGCAGGATAGCACCCATCGGGATCCCGGACTGGATGATTTTGTTGCCTCCACATGCGGTGCCGACGGCAACACGGGCCCAGAAGTTACCAGGGGTCGTTGCGTTGGCATTGATAACGACGTCGTAGCGCTGGCCTGTAGAAAGTTCAGACTATGTTGCAACGTCGAATTTTCTGCACGTAAGACATGCAGAACTTGTGTGGCTACTCACCGATGTTGAGGGTAATTTGGTTCGTTACATAAGTCTTGATCGGGACCTTTAAGAGTCAGCACTAGCCGATTTGGAACCATGAAAAGACTTACAAAATCTGAGGTCATAACGGTGAAAGGGTGACCATCGAAGGAGACATGGAATACGGAATCAACAGAGGTGTTGATGATCCTGACGCGGTACTTCTTGCCCTGAATAGAGTATAAGCTCAGGTCTGGTTGCGTACAATTTACTTCTCACCTTCTTCACTGTCATCTTGTAGTATTCTCCAGTACCAGAAGGACTCTTGTGTTTGCCGTTTACCAGAATGGTGTCCCCTAGGGGAGGACCAGTCCGAGAATGTTGAGCGCGTTCATTGAGTGCAAAGGCCGTATCGTAAGTCCAGTCGGTGATGGGGAACACTCCAAGATCTTCATCATAGTTTGCCGTTGCAGGGCCGTCCTATACAGTATTAACGATTGGAATTTGAAATACACCGATAAGCTTACAATGACAATGGTTCCGACAACACCCTCGCCGTATTGTGCGCTCCAGTGCGAGTGGTACCAGCTGGTTCCGAACTGCGTACATTTGAAGACGTATTTGCGAGTCTTCCCAGGCGCAATGGGGCATTCTGAGGTTCAAGGTTAGATCCGATCCAAGACAACAGGTTGCGCAGTACATACCAGTGACCCCAGGAACTCCGTCGTGCTGACAAGAGTTCAACTGCCTGCATCGCATGCCGTTAGTCAGAGCTTACGAGCGTAACAGAAACGTAACACAACGGCCGGAATTGTAGCTAAAAATATACTGGGCTAAGGCAGGTTCCACGTACCTAAGTCCGTGCCAGTGGATGCCGGTTCCGTTGTGTTGCAACTCGTTCTTGACTTCTTGATGTTAGCGGGAGAAAATGTAACAATCAATGGGGACTTGCCATTTACAATGAGCGTGTCGCCCCATGCAGCTGTGCATAGTGAGTGGAAATTCAAGCTTTCGGCAACAGTGTCTGCTGACCTCTGATAGTGGGCCCTGGGTATTGACCATTGATGAGCTTCTCAATGTCAGTAGGCGATTTGTCTCGTCACGGAGCCACTAACCATAGCAAGTCTACCACCAGTTCCATCTGGATCTACGGTCGTGTTTGTAATGGTGAGGTCATACTACTAAAGTCAATACTTTTTCAACGAACACGCCACTAGTCTTACAGTGACAGTCTTGCCAGCAGGTGGAGACTTTGCATCGAAGTCAGTAGCAATGCTGAAACCATTGCTCCAGCAATTTCTTGTCCGTGGCCCATTTGTGCAGGCCGAGTCAGGGACAGGTGACGATGTAGTAGCCTGTCTCTCCACCACTACGGGAGATCCTGCCTCTGGAGACGCATGGCGAGGAAGGCTGGCTCCAAGAACGGCTGAGCCCAGAGACAGCCAGCAGGCTAATTGATGAAGAAGCATTTCGCCAATTGCTAAGAATACAAAGCGGCAGTACGGCAAATGAAGCGAGGAAGGAGACCCAAGGAACGGGGTGCCTTGAGCGGTGCGGATAGTGACTGTGGGCACCACGACGCGGATACAATATATATAATAAATTGGGCAGGAGAGAGAATAAATCGATTACGCAGACAGCGCCCGGTATTCGGTGCGGTGGCGCCCTCCTTGACCAGGTACCTGGCCAGAGACTACAGGACATCCCAGAGCTGAGAGGGATACCCTGTGGCTTGTAGCTTCAAGTCGGCGAGAGTCAGAGCACGTGGCTCGTGCTGCATAACCAATATTTGGATTCGGCGTCCCGAGTGGAGGGGGGCAAGGTCTTCCGGTCAGAGCTAGAAGGAATTCCAACTGAGCAGGCAATCCTATACCGGGATTATAACAAGAGTTCTATTCCGAGAACCACATGCCCAGAAAGGTGGTGTAGGTGTAGGTGGAGCTGAAGTCGGTGAGGTTGGTTCTGTTTCCAAGACCCGGCATTTGCAGATTCTGCATGTTGAGCAGGCGGCATTGGCCTGGTGGACTCCAATTGATGCCTGGTAGCTACGCCTGTGCTGAGCATGTCATGCCATTAGACTGGGAAATGGAAGGGGCAAAGCTTCATGGACCCCGGGTTCTTACCTGCATCAGGCACCAGACCACAGCGTGCAGGATGCATCCTGATGCAGCCCTAAGCGCGGTTATTCGAAGCAAAGGCCTGTAGGTTGGTAACTGGGGTCTGCGGTGTGAAGGACAACCAGGGCGACTGACTCTATGTCCAGCTTGAGGGACGGTACCGTAACGCGAATCGGGACCACGGACTCTGCAGACATGTCCACCAAAATGTGGGGCATTGCATCTGCTCGGCTTGGGAGTTATGGCGTCTGCCGACGACATTCAACGTCGCAGAAATCATTACGCCTAACTCACTGCTCAGCTGTCTCCATGCTGGTGAGCATAAGAGATATTCGATGAGAGGTAAGCACACACGGAGCCGTCATTGATTCGATTCCAAGTCAACCTGACGTCCATGAGAATGAGTCCAACCCTTGGCATACACCTGGTAGGGAAAGCATGGTAAGCAGCTGGCCTCAGGAGCTCGTGTTCCTTAGTCACACAAAGCCGCAGCAGTCGGACAGAACGTGGCATATCACGCCGCCTCGTCTAGCTGGGCTCTTCCGTAGGCTCGTAGTACGAAGATTCCGTAGCTATCCGCGCAACGGGAACCAACATAGTAGTGGCCGCTTTCAGCAAAACCGGGTAGTTGGCGATTCATTCACCAGAGACTGGTTGCCGGGTTCCCAGCAGTGATCGGCAGAGCTCGTGTATGTGCGTATCTTGCCAGCACTTGGGGCTCTGGGCTACGGGCTCGGCCTTCGGAAGAGGAACCGCGTCACGGTCCATGAACAATGGGGCTGATCTGAACCCGCAGCGCGGCGCCAGCCAGTCAGCACAGGAGACAGCAGGGCCCAGGGGCTCCGACGGAGCACAGGGTTCCCAACGGAGCACAGGGTTCCCAACGGAGCACAGAGTGCACCCAGGCCCAACTGATTGGTGACTGTGGGAGAAAGCTGGAGTCTGTGTTGTGGCGGCTGATGAGTATGAGATGACTGCGAGGGTTGAGATGGAAGCTTGAGAGCAGTGAAGGTTCAGACAAGCCCTGGGCCGAGCACGCTAGTGCGAGTTAGGCGCTCCGGGACGAGCCCACATCCCTGCCCGCACCCCGGTCAACCTTACCGAGTGCCTCATTCCCCTCTTCTCCCCATGATGATTCCGAACACAACATTGCCCCACCAGACCTTCCAAGGTTGACCACCTGCACCTCACCAACTCGCCATGTATTGCTTACCGTGCCAACACCGTGTTGGCCGCCTCATACACGAGCCTTCGCTCCTACGGTGGCGCACGTAAGAACTTGATGACCCTCGCAACCGCACCGCCAGCAGTCCGGCGGCATGCCCCTCCCGCAGCTCGGTTCGACAAAATTGGAACCACTAGCTTTTGGGCAACTTTGGTACCTCGCTTGAACCATCTGACTTTGCAAGGTCGACGCCATGTCGTTGTTGTGGCCTGCTCAGCTGCTCGGCCGCGGCATACAAAAGACCACATCTGTCCCTCGATGATACCACCACATCCCGCTGACGTCTTTTGACTGTAACAAATCCACTCTTTGGTGGTTGATTTTCGACATGTATACCCATCGTTTTGCCTCCTTGTCGGCAGCTGCCGCCCTCCTCACTCTGGCACTTACAGACCCGAACTCTGTTTGTTTTTCGTACGGAGTGGACTTTGTGGACGAGGGCCAATACTTCATCAACACTCTTTCCAACGACAGCTTCACCTGTGTGTCGACTTTTGAAGGGTGCAATACGGACGTTGCAGATGTCCTTCTCGTCGACCCGGCTGGTGACGAGTTCTTATGCTCGCAAGTGAGCACGACCCCGGCCAACACACCTATGCTATCTACCTGCCCTATCCTGAAGAATCAGATGACTTCGGGAGAATGGATCATCATTGTTGTCGGTAACAATGACGATGGCTTCCCGTTTGCATGGCAGAGAGGTGAGCATCAGGCCCTTTTCTGAGTAATTCGAGGCTGATGAAGTGAAGATATCTCGATTGATGCTGGTCCACAAGCTACAACTACAGTCACTCCGACTGTGACCTTCAGTGTCACCACCACTCCAGTCGTCCCAGTGACAACGACGTCAACACAGAGCGTCGTCCTGACAACTGGTCCTTTCAGCACTGTTACCCTCCCGTCCGGCACTGCTCTTAAGACGCTTACCCCCAAGCCTGTGACCACCAAGATCACCAAGACCTTCACTCGTCCCATCTACACATGGACCCATGAGCTCAGTGTGAGCACCAAGACGGTCACCGCTACTTGCACTATTCCCCGTGGCGGCAAGCGAGACAAGCCTTGCACATACTCTCCCACCAAGATACATCCCGCAGCTTTGGAGACCCCGACCCCTGCCCCCAGGAAACAGCGCTACATGCGCAGGACCGATCGTGCAATTGATTACGAGTATGCTCGAAACCGAATTGAGGCTGCTAAGCTGAAGCGCGACCTTAAGGCCGACGCTCCTCGTCTGCAAGAGCGTGCTCCAGATGCGCCGACGAGCACTCTTACTGCATCGACGCCTGACAGCACCACCGTCACCATCACTGCCCCCCCTGTCACCAGCACAGAAACCACTTTGCTTACGACCACCTCCACGTCGACCCTTCCCCCTGCAACCGTCATCAACGGAGTTACCACCAAGACCATCACTCTACCAACTCCGACTCGTACGCAACTTGCATTTGCTTATACCACCGTCACATCTACTATCACCATTCGTGCTACATTTACCCGAACAACGACGGTTACCCCGAGGGCATCCGTCACTCCTTGCAGAAACCTCGGAGGTCATATTGGTTTCGGCCGGATTTGAGTTCGCACTATTTCGTAACGTTGTCGCATCTTCCCTGAGTTTTACACTGAGCACTTCATCGGTTGGGTAATGTGGGTCTACCAAAGTCTACGATTTCCAAATCAATGATCTCATGATTCTTGTTCTCAACAATGAAGTGCACCGCTGCTGTGACACCCTGCAAAAGCTCCGACGAAGTGTTTAATCTGCCAGGATGCTCACTCGCATGTCCTGTGGCACAACAGCGACCAAGGTCATCTCAACACTCGCGGCAGTTGCGTTAGCATGGGTAGCCCTATCGCGTCAGACGATGTGTCGACAATGTGATATTGTTAGCACGGCATATCTCGCCTTACAACACGATGTTGGCGCTGAAGGGTGACGTCTGCTCGATGTTCTGCGCCACTCTCCATAAGCTTTTCTCTCCTGCAAGGCTCCGGCGGGAAGGATGAACGTGGTCAGCCACCCTGCCCCTCATGGGTACCATGTCTCAACCTGGGACCGCCGCTTGGATTTGTGCAACCACATACTGGATTGCGCCACCAGCCGCAGACTCGATCATGTCCAGTGCGTGATCCTTGCCGCCAATCACCCGGACCAAGCTTTTCACGAAAATGGCGAAAGCCTCCAGCGGCGCCACGAACCTGGAGAACGCAGCAGGTCGAACGAGCGTATTTATCCCCTTGTGTATAGGTCCAACACTCCTATCGTCGTGGAATTCAAAATCACTTCAGGATCTCTCAGTCATTTCGAGCTGACAATCTCGGTCTGGCTGGCCGCATACCCGGGCCCCTGCAGATTCCAGGTGAGAGGAACGGAGTCGCGAATCCATAGACACGCTGATCCAACACACGGAGACCGCCCGAGGGCCTGTTGAGAACATTGCCGAGGTTCTTGGAGCATTGATCTGGATACCCTTGATGAAAGGCATGCCGTAGCGCTAACAGTAGCCGTGCGGGTTTGGCAGTTTTTCATCTGCATGAAACGCGGATGGCTATCTTCAGCTATTCTGAGCCCCGTTATGTATTGGTCGAGGAAATGCCTATCCCAACAACCGCGTGCAGGTACGAGCCGGACTACCACTGAAGGCTCCTGTTTAAGCAGAGTTTCGTATTGAGTACTGCATGGCATTCCCGTGCGGCCGTGCAACCGAGCGGTGAGCGTTCGTATTTCCGGTCGGCTCTGGTGTGCAGGTGTTGGGAAGGCTCCGACTTTGAGGCTTGGTGTTGGCTGTCAGGGTCTCTTTCTTCTTCTAGAAGCGCGCCTACTATCCGTGCTCGAAGGGGCATAGCGTCCGGTTTCTCTTCCGAAGCCACCTACACCCTGCCCTCCAAACTCTGGTCCCCAACATGCTCAACTTGTCCAACTGTCTCTGATTACAGTGACGCTGAGTGCACTGATACCAACTTTTCCTTTATCTTCCCTCATCCTGCAGAACGGCGCACCCTCCACATTGGGCACATTCCCGCTCGTGCCATACCGGTCAGTCCGACAGTGCTTCCATGGTTCTATTGCAGCTCTCTGATCCAATATTCACAGTGCAGCCTGGCATCTGCGGCCTTGACGCACTCTTCTCAGCCACCCGACGCAGCTCCGCTCACCCCGCCCTGCAGAACAAAACCGCCAAGACATGACCTCCCGTATGGCCTCACTCCGCTCCGCCAATGGACCGGTTTCTCCGATTCCAAGCCCTTCATCTACCACACGTGGAGCCACATGCGGAAGAGTCACACCACCTGAGCACTGACTTACTCTGGCAACAGAGTCACTGCCGCGCTTCAGCGCACCATGAAGGTAGGCGAAGTACCACCAAGGTGAACGATATATCCATCGTGACCGGAGCAGGATGACAAAGCCTCAGTGTTCACAATAAGCCGATCTCGATAACCCCGCGTCAAGTATTCAATAGATGAGGTGACTAAGATTTGCCCTGCATCTGCTCACTGACCGATCAAACAGACCTGTCGAAATGCATGCTCAACACCTCAGCTCTAAGCACTTTCCATGGATCGGTACATACGCAACGCATCGTTCTACACCCTGTTCTCTAGCGTCCGACCGACGACGCCGTACCCGGCCACAACATACATGCACTGCTACATGTCAGCCCACGGGTACAACACAGAACTACACTCTCCCTGCCATCGGTGTCAGCGTGCCAGGCACCATATTCGTAATCCCCCCGCCGCCACAATTTCTGACAGTCCCGAATCTTTAGCTCGACCTGGTCCTAGTGCCTGCAACAAAGAGCCAGGTCCATGATTCCACATCATCAGTACCAGGGTTGATGATCCCGCATCATCTATACCAGGCCCCACAGGGGAAACACGTAGGCAGCCTTTACATACCTCACTCGTCGCAAGGCCTACCACGAAAACCTCATCCTGGGAATGGGCTGTGCATTGCATGGCAATCCAGCTCTCACTGAGCACTGATGCCGGCACCTGCTAGTCTAAGCCTGCCCGGTGGTCTTGTTGCGAACCAAACCAGACTGTCGGGTCGCAGTCGTGTTGTGCGGTAGTTTACCCTTTTAGCAGCCGCTGCGAGACTGGAAATGGTACGCCTTGCTCTCCGGAGCGGTGACTGTTTCGTGCCCAAAGGTCGAGCTCAACTTCGTGGGTGCTCTTGGCTGTGACAGTCTTCACATGAGGTGAGGATAAGTATGATTATCAACTTGCAGCCTTGCAGAAGTGCCACTGCGAGGTCCTGACAAGTGAGGACGACTATGAATATCCACATGCAGCCTTGCATAAGTGCCCCTGCGAAGGGTAAGCGATAGCGAATATGCCGGCAATTGGGGAGAGGAGAACGCTGCAGACTTTAGAGCTCACAACAGATGAGAGATGGGATTTCAGCGCATGGGGAATCATTCGTCCGCATTGATACTTGTTCAGAAGTAACTCACGAGTTGCCATATAAGCACCACTTAACACTGTTCCTGCGTGGCTACCCTAGATAACGCATTTGGAGTACTGTAACACTATATTATCTTTACACCTATCGCTGCTGTTTTTTGATCATATGCGCTTTTACCTCGTCAGTTTTATACTAAAAATAGCTAACATCTTGATACCAAAGGAAAGGCTAGAAGTTTTGGGTAGAGACTGGAAGGAATTTTCGACATACTTTAAGCTGTTCCAAAGAGGCGCGTATACGTAATGTGTATCAGATCCGCTATCTTCACACCTATAGCTCCCGTCCTTTGATCATATGCGCTTTTATCTCGTCAGTTTTATGCTAGAAATAGCTAATATATGAATACTAAAGGAAAGGGTAGAATTTCAGGGTAGAGACTCGAAGGATCTTTTAACATGCTTTAGGTTGTTCCATAGAGGCGCGTATACGTAGTGTGCTTCAAATCTGCTCATCAGGTGCGTTCTCTCCCGCAAAGGGGCATCAGTATGACTAGCTCGACAAGCAACAGGAGCTAATATCTCAATACTAAAGGAAAGGGTAGAAGTTGAGGGTGCAGGCTCGAAGGATAATTCGACACACGTTAAGTTGTTCTAAAGAGGCGCGTATACGTAGTGTGCCTCAGATCCGCTTATCAGGCTTGTTCTCTCCTGCAAAGAGCGTCTGTATGACTGGCTCGACAAGCAAGAAGCCGATGTGAAGGCAGCCGATGACACAGCCGAAACGAAAGCAAATGCAACGTTGGAGCAGGAAACGAAGAATAGCAAGACAGAGAGCGCACCGTCGGAGAAGACTATGAAGAAGATGAAGAGAAAGAGGAGGAAGAAGACCGTACGCGAGAAAGACTGGACTGTGAAGCGTGAGGGTCGCGAGGAAGGAGACACTGCCCCCTCAACCACGCCCTAGCATTGTCGTCTACCCCGGCGGAACCGAAGTCCTCGTATTTGAGTTTCTTGGTCCACAAAGGGATGACATGATTGTACGTCACGGAGAGCAGCACCTAAGCCGCACAGTTGGATGCTGATACATACCGCAGAAAGAATTGCGTGACCCAGCCAATGCACAACTCATCCCGAAAACCCCGCATATGGCGCCCGGTGTCGAGCTGCATCCCTAGCAAGCGGCTGGGGCGTTGAAGACGGTCAGGTCATGCACTGGGCCCATGAGGGGCGTCTTGAACACGTCCAAGATGGGGACAGGGAAAACGATGGAGACCCTGGTCGCCCTCGAGCACGAACGGGTAGTGCTGAAAACAAAGGGAAGGAAGCTTCGACGTCGTCCTAGCCCCTAGGTCTTGCCTTGGCCAGTGGGTCCAGGAGATTGAGCGGAGTTTTTCGCCGGTACGTCGTCAAAATAAAATGCGAGCCATGCTTTCATAGCTAACCAGGGATTTGGGCCAACATCCCTTACTTGCAGATGCAGCAAAACTACAAAAAAGAAAAGAAGAAGAAAAGAATTGACCACGCCAGGGGTCGAACCTGGAATCTCTTGATTTCACGACTTTGAGGATTTAAAGCTCGAATCGTAGTCAAGCGCCTTGCCATTGGGCCACGTGGCCGTGTTTTGAGTGATGAAAGGTAATTGTGTTTGTAAATATGTAAGGGCGCACAAACGAGGCGAGAGACGAAGTGTCCGTGGGCGGGGTGAATGGTCTCGCGTAATTTAGGGTACCCAAGGGAACGACCGAACATCTGAACGTCAACTAGTCACTTACTTCTTAAAGAATCGAAACACAAGATTCGCAGAAACAGCAAGATTGGAAGTACGTGTACAAGCATTGATCCGATCGCAACATTACAGTTACTTAGGAGCACCCTCGCAAGCTGTCTGCCTAACTATGCAGCTCTAGCGGCCTTGCTAGTCTAGACGGCAGATTAGGACTGCTAGAACAGTCCACTATATAAACATCTAGGACACTTTCTCCTTTACCCTAGGTATACATTTTCTTCCCCAGAGTATTCTTCTTATTAGTCCTTCCAACGATGTTACAGCAAAGCACAGAAAACCAAGTGTGAAGGTCCAGCGGGTATGGAAGTACCGTGTATGGATCTCGGTTGGTTCTCGGGGATGAGCGTCAGGGTTCTTTGCACGGGTGGTGATATCAAGACAGTAAAGAGTAGACTTTCTGAAAAGGATATCGTGGATTGAAAACCAAGTGTACTAAGGAAGTACTTGATTGAAGTTGAACACAAAAATCCATAAGGGTTTGTTGTGAGGTCTATATACTACGTGGGAAAGCGTGCCATCGCTCGAGGGTGTGCCATCGCTCGAGGGTGTCGAGGGCAGGTCTTGGCTCGATGGTAGGTCACGTGATTACGTGGTACAGAATCCCATCTGGCGTTACCCCGCTCGGGTGGTGACCTGTCAAGTCCGCTTCATAGCCAGTGATCGTAACAGCATCACGTATCATCCAACAGGTCAAAAAGCCACATGACATCTCACTTTCAACTTTCCCTATCTCCTCCTACACTACCCAGCTCCTACGCCATCTCCTTCCAATCTCCTCACCTTCCTTGTTCCCCCTGATGTAATCCCGCAATGCAATGCACCGACCGGCAAAAACTCCAGAGAAAGCATCGGTCGAAACCAGGGATATAAGAGCAAAGAAACCAAAAACGCCTCTCGGACTACAGAATGCATAGTGCTCTCCCAAGTTCTTTCTCACTGCAACACACAAAAACTGCCGTGTGCGTTTGATATGCTGCTGGGAATAAGTTATGATGCATGTTTGGGGACACGCGGGATACTCTCTGCCCCTTGCTCGTCCTCAATTGAGGTTGTACCTCACGGCACTGAGTTTTCCCTTGTCTCTCCTCAAGTCCCACTCGTCTTCCAAACACAAACACCTCCAAGGTCCACTTACACCTCAGCCCTCATCCTCACTATCCCAACCCCCCTCTTCCTCATCCTCATCCAAATTCTCCATCGCCTCTTTAATATACATCTGCGCCTTTGGATCCAAGTTCAACGCAATCGTAAAATGGCGGATCGCACTCGCCTTCTGGCCCACCTTCTTGTACGTCCTACCGAGCAAATAATGCACATTTGCGTCATCGGGCGCTGAGTCACGCAGGAATTCTAAATCTTTCAGTGCCATTTCCGGGTCGTTGAGTTTGAGATGGATGTGCGCTTTTCGGAAGCGCGCGAGGTTGGAGCGCGGGTCCAGTGTTACGGCCGTCGCGTATTGCATGAGTGCCGGTTCGGTTTTGCGCATGCGGTCGAGGACCTACGAACAAAAGGTCAGTATGGTGGGAGAGGGTTATCACGGAGAAGAGACGTACTGAGCCGATTTTCACGGCGAGGAGGGCGTTGGTCGGGTTGATTTGCGCGGCGGCTCGGTAGTGTTCTTCTGCGACTTCAAACTTGCCCATTTTCTCGTAGACCTGGCCGAGACCGTACCAGCCGTTGTAATGCCGGCTATCCGCGCTGATGGCGCAACGATACGCGTGCATCGCTTTGTCGTATTCCTCGTTGGCGACATGTTCGTGGCCTTGGAGGGTGAACGCATAGGCGAAGCGAGGATCTAATTGCGTGGCTCGCGTGAAGCATTTGATCGCTTGGTCGTGTTCTCGCTGCAGGGAGAAGGCGTTGCCGATAGCACACCAGGCTTGGGGGGAGAGTCGATCCTGGTCCACGAGCGTGTGGGCGAGGTATGACAACTCTGTGTCTTTCTTTAGCTGCCAGAGCACGTTCGAAAATACTTCCATGTCGTCCATGTGCGTCGGCACCTTTTCTCGTATGATGTTGAAGAGCTCCTCGGCTTCGGCCCATTGCGACCGTTCGTAGTGCGCTTTACCCATTTGTGCCAACACCCAGGGGGTGTCTCGCTGCTTGGTCGGCACCGATCGGAATGTCTCGAGCGCTTGTACGCATTGAAAGCGGCAAAGCTGCGCATATCCAGTTCCTAATCGAAGTAGCAATTCAAGCAGCCACTCCAATGACTCCTTGTCCCGATTTGCCTCGTTGAGCGCATTCATCTTCGGAGGCGGCCCAGCTAACGTCGAAGCCGAGATAGTTTGGCGTGGCTCTTGCTTACCCGCCTGGTCGACATTATCCACCGACTGCACCTTTCTGCTGCCGCTGACTGCTCTGCTCAATTGCTGAACGCCCACCTTGCCCTTGGTCGTTGTAGCCTTCATCTTCCTCAGCTCACGCCGCTCCCTTACTTCGGAGCTCGAGCTTGATGTCGCTGCCAACTTACTGCTCGAAGGGCGCATCTGGCTACTGATAGAGTGCAATAACCTTGCGCTCCGTCGTGGCGGGGCGGCGGTTGGATCTGGGGGTGCTTGGGGTGCAGACGGTTGCTGCGCTTGGTGTGTTGACTGGCCGGACACTGTCCGCTTATGCCCGTTCTGAGCGACTGGCCGTGGTATCTCGGTCTGCTCCGGCTCTGAGCCCATTTTTAATCGTACACGAGAAGTGATGGAGCGCATCCTTGGGGGGTCGTCTGCTGTACTAGAGGCCGGCGGCCGCTGTCTTCGCCCTGGGGCTTGCGGGGCCTCCACGAGGACCTCCTTTCCCAAAGTGCCGCCTGCATTCCCCATCATGATGTCATCATCCGAGATCTTCTGCCCATACGATGTGGGTGTTTCTGCGTCTGGATAATCCGGGATTGGCGCTTGCGTATTCGGCGTGGGCATCATCCCGTTGAGACGTGAGAGCAGGTTAGACCCACCCAAGTTCAGTCCCAAGTCACCGGCGTTGCGTCCTGGCGGATTGAAAGGGTTCACCTCCGGAGTCGCGACGAACGGGTTTCTCGTCGTAGAGCTATCTTGCGACACAAACTGAGCAAATCCGTTACCGTTAGACGCGGAATGCGATAATGCCGCCAGCATTTCCGGCGTGACCTTGAATATATTGGTAGGCCGCACCAGTGTGCCTATCTCGCAGAGATCCGTAAACGCATCCCACATGAAGGGATTTAGCTTCAGCGCTTCGATATAGTACTCGACGGCCTTCTTCGTGTCGCCGTGGGCATTCCATAGCTTGCCGAGCAGGCAGTAGCAGGCTGCCGCATCTGGAATATGTCGTCGCGACGTCTCGGAGTGTTTGTCTGGAAGGTGAAATCAGTCACGGTCCTGCCAAACAAAGACACAGTACCCACTCCAGTGATTCCGCCCTGCCCACTGTCCTCGTACCCTTTCGAGAGCATGCGCTCCGGCCTGGTACCATCCCAGTGCTAACGATGCTTGCGCATAGACGTAGGCACACCCAAGATGTTGCGGATTGTGGGGGTTCTGCTTGGCGTAGTCAGACGCCGCCTTGTATCTCCCTAAACGCAGGTTGCAGAGGGCGAGAAGGTGTGTAAAGTCCGGGTTCTTCGGATCAAGCGCATGGAGGCGACCGGCGAGGAATAGAGCGTTGTCCAGAAAGCCGTTGTCGAGGTGGTAGTAGATGAGTTGCCGCAGTTGCACTGGGACTCCAGGCGGAGGACTCGCCATCCTAGGCGGAGGCGTCATGTTGTGCGTGGCCGTGGTGAGGCCGGAGAAGTGGTGGGTGCAACGGCAAGATCGAAGGTTCAAAACTCAGCAGGCGACACCCCGCTGAGCGAGCGCGCGTCGGGACTGGGAGGGAAAGGAGACGCGCTGTGCAGGCATGAAGGCGGTTGGCGGGTCTAGTGAAGGGGGTCGGTGTGCGTGGTGTGTGTATAGTGACGGTTTCGGTGATTGTTGTTGTGGCGGTTGCTGTGGTTGCTGTATGGAGGGCCTCGACAAAGCTAATTGGCAAGACCCCGCGTCATAGAGGAGCGTTGGCAGCGATTCTCACTTCAGTCACTGCGGAAGTGAGTTATAGTTCGGGCACAAGCTCTGGAAGCAGTGCAAGCGCGCTGAGAGAGGAGTGAAGTGAAGTAGACAAGGCACAGGGACCCGCGCCTACAGTGATGTTGTGAAGCGCGAGAACGCGCACAGACCAGTCCGATCAGCTGCAGGGGACAGCAGCCACACATCTTTCATCATTCACCCTCCGCAACAAAAACCACAAACCATCCCACCAGCCTGTCAGAAGCTCACCGCGGTCCACCATGGCGCAGGTCAGATCGATCATTGCAAACTCCTAATCTCAAATTCACTAACACATCCCAGAAAGCCGCCAAAACCCTAGCTGCCCGCAATACCGCCCGCCTCAACCAGACTCTGACAGCTACCATCGCCCTCCACGGCCTGTTCTGGTTTCTGAGAGGCCTCATATTCCGCTCGTCCTTTACTCGAAAGTCCGCTCTGCTATACATTCTATTCAGTGGGCCTCAGCTGTTTCTCAACTTCCAATTCGAACGCCTTGGGCGCCCCACGTACAACGCCGATGGGGCCGTAAAGCGCTCGGGCGAGGACCTGGAGGCTAAGGGGCTGACCGAGTACATGTGGGATGTCACCTATTGGACCTATGGCTGTCTCCTTGCTGCAGCCACCTTTGGCGACCGCGCGTGGTGGCTGTGGAGCATCGTCCCCATCTACTCGGCCTACCTGGCCTACACGACTTTCATGGGAGTGAGGAAGGGATACACGGACGCAGCGGGAGTTCCGCAGCCGGGTGCCGCGACCAGCAAGAGGCAGGCAAAGATGGAGAAGAGAGGTGGACAGAAGGTTGCATATCGGTGATGATCATTAGCCTTAGCCAGGCCTCAGTATAAATTGGTCATCTGTGGAGGGTATACCCCATCAGAACCGGATTGCGCTCCGCGCGCGTCTTAATATCCCGCGTTTCTACATATACATATACAGACAACCATAAATATCCTACAAAGCGACTTGCGCCTATGCCTCGATCTTGGTTGGGATCTTGACCTGGCCCTTCTTACGGTCCTCGTGCGGGAATCCGTATCTCCAGCCGACACCCTTAAGCCCCCGTCCGTCTTTGCCAGCGTGCTCTACACTGACATCCTGGAAGACAAAGTCCCATCTCCTCTTGGGCACGGTCTTTAGGCTTGCCAACTCCGCTTGTATCTGCGCCTCTTCTGCCTTCTTCTTCTCCTGGATGGCCGCGAACCGCTTCTCGGCTAAACGCAGACGTTCCTCGTGGCTCAGACCGGCGGCCAGCTCGCGCTCAGCTTGTACAAGCTCGGGATGTGGAATGCGGTCATCCGCGGGGAGGAGATCGTTTTGGAAGGCCTTGCCTGCATCCACACGAGTGAATTGGCGAGACTCGGCAACAGGAACGAAGAGTTGCTGGCGGGTGGCAGGATGCACGATGAGGTCGTTGATGGACTCGTGCGGGATGGGTCGCTTGCCACGGTTCTCGGGAAGTGAGGGGTCGATGTAAGGTGTTTGAGGCAGCATGTTCAACACTGCTTTAGAGTATGGAAGCGCCATTGTCTTTCCCTATCGCAAAGTATTAGCACTTGCGTAGCTAGAGGAATGAATGTACCGAAGAGGATGTGATGTATCAGGAAAGAAAAAAGTTGAAACCATGTAGGTGTCTTAAAGACTAATCGAATTTTTTTGAAATCATCATGTCGAGGTGGTAGGGGAGAGAAGAATAGGACTTACTTGAGCAACCCACTCCTTTTCCAGCTGCTTGAGACGGACGACAGCACCGACACGCTCGTTGCTCACGCCAAACTCGACGCTAGCAAGAGCCACCGTTGCCCCGTCCTTCGCAACACGGTTATATATAGCTTCTCTTAGTTGCTCGCTCAGCACTGGCTGACTTCGGAAGTGTCTATTCATGGGGAAGGGTCTCAGATCTTCTGTGGTCTCTGGAGGCAGCGAGGCATCTTCCTCTTTCGCATCTTGGGCCCGTTTCTCCTCATCTCTGCGGGCAGCCATCTCGAGTTCATCTAATGACTCCTGTCCACTCGGCGTCTCAGTGCTCTCGCTCTTGGGCTCGTCTGTGTTCTCCGCTGCCTTCTCTTTTGCCTCTGCTTCTTTTGCTTTCCTCTCCCAGCCGGGACCCGCTCTTACCAGGTTGCCGTACTTGTCGTACGCACCGAGGTAGTTTGTTGAGCCCGGCAGGGGCTCCTTCAATTGTGCACCAGGGCCATTGAGCCAGGCGTAAAATGCCCGCCGTCGAGCAGTTAGTTGCCGTTGTGAGGATTGTGAAAAGGCGCGTGATGACTGAGCCGGAGAAGGGACGGATGGAGCAAAGGAGCAAGGACAGGGGGTGATGGCGGAGGAGATGTGCGAGGCGCGTAACCGTGGGGGCATGATGAAGGCTATCGCATTGATGCAGATGCAGGCGGGGAGCGGGTGGTTGACGTGGAGTGGCCGTCCACGAAGTTTATGGGATGTCGTCCAGCAGCAAGCAGAAAAAGGGTGCCAAGGGATTTACCGGGCGTCGGAATATCCCGACACCCGCGCTCCACCAACGCAACCAATCAACCACCGCGTCCCACCACTCTGGATCACACAGCACACTGCATTGAAGTGCCGGCACCGGGCTCCATTCTGGAACATCGTGACTCGACGCGTTCCTGCTTCTCGCTCCTCGAATAGAGTGCTGAAACAAGCACCTGCAGATCGGTAACTCAGGAACGGTGACTTGGCTGCAGGGTGCCGTCACTTCTCACCACCGGAAGGAAAGTCCTACATGTTCTAGCCAACGCATAACCTGGAGATTCTATTATGATTATATGAGAAAAGACAACCCCATTGTGCGACCCTGCAGCGAAAACGACAGAGGAACTATCCAGAGTAACCTCGCCAACTATCGTGCTGTAAAGACAGAAAGACGTGCAAATATCGGTACCGAAGTAGCCCGCTGATAAATGAAGCGAAATAAGAAATGGCCGTTGGAAACCAGGAATGCGACCCAAGCGAATGTGGTTCCGGGAGTATCTCGAAGCAAACGCGCCAAACAAAGGTCCACCATGCAAAGAGATGAGTGGGTAATATATCGCCGCCGACCTGAAGCTGCCCAGGCAGACCAGCGTGGATGCTCCAAAGCAGACGACCTATCGTCGCGGTAGTCAAACAACCCGCTATGCGCTTCATCGAGACAGGTCGCTTCCATGCTTGCGCGAGAATGAAGAAGGGGTAAGAAAGTTCCCATGTATCCCGCTTCCATGCTATCCCATGCATAAATCCAGAGACTTTGCTTTTCCCAGCACCAAGCGGTCAAGCGAGAATGCAAACGATGGGCACCGCGAAGATGCAGCGAAACAGGCAAAAACACAAGACTGGTCCCCAAAGACGCCCAGCGTAAGACACGTATAATCCAAGCAACGCAGGAGGGGGAATCGCCGCTGAAAGGGTACAATAGGAGACCACCGCTGACGTCCATCAGCGTTGAACAGACTCCCACGCCGGTACCCATGCTCCCGCTGAAGAGAAAAGAAGTCAAACGAAACAAGGCAGAGACAAATGCGGAGTAAAGGGGAAGTAATTGTTGCTCGAAAGTCAGCGAATGCACCCAAACGCCGGTATCGTCAATCGTAGATGATGTGGTCGCGTAAGTGCACGTCCATTAGTGACCTGGCGTGTATGAATGTGGCTGCCAGGCGTTTGATGCCCCGAGCCCATTGTGGCTTACGTCGTTGGGCAATCCAGGGTAACCGAGTATATTTGTGTTGCCATTCGGCCCTTGGTAGCCGTTCTGACTTCCGCCATTAGACGGGTAGAAGCCGTTCTGGCCTGTGGGGCTGGTATGCGTCGAGAACCCGTTCTGATAATCATTGGTTGTATGCCCGAGAGGGCGGGAGTGGCCACTTCCATTACCGGTCGGCGAAGCATAGTTGGTAGCAGGATATGGTCCGTAAGTAGAGCCATTTGGGTACCCTGGAGCAGGCAGACCTGGCGGGTGCGGAATACCTGGGGGCGGCCCAGTGGCAGCGGAGAAGGTGGGCACGGCTGCACCACCCCCGTACATGGGGACGGAGGGGGCATGGTTCGAGGAGGGTGCCATATTGTTTGGCTGAGGTGGGCGAACACCAAGTGGGTTCTTGGAGAAGCTCAAACGAATCCCGCCTTTGGTACTGTTCGACAAGCACACCCCGTACAGACGATTAAGTGTTTGGGTGGCCCAAGTAGTATCATCGAACTCAACAAAGCACATGGGGCCGTTTGGTTTGGCACGGAAGCACAGCCGTTTGTACCCTCGACATCGTCCAAAGAGCTGTTTGAGTTCATCTTCGCTCGTATCGACCGGGAGGTTGCCCACGTAAAGCGTGTTGCAAGGGGGATTCTGATCTGCCGGATTTGCAGGTGGCGGCGCCATCTTGTGAAAATGGTAGGGTGGGTTCGCCGTCCCGTTCGGGTACAAAGCAGCGGGGTGTTCATGGGGAGATACCGCCGACATAGGATTGGCAGGCTGGATAGAGGTGCTAGACAGAGGAGACGCGAACTCCGATCGGACTTGCGGCTGGTCGGTCACGTTCATGTTCTGCATTTGACGCCCAAGCTGGCTGAACTGGTCTTGATCCACCCACTGGAGAGTATTCGTTCTCCTGACTGGATGCATGGGTTCCCCGACAGGGTCATAGCCATTGGTGTTAGTGCTCTCGGTCAGGAGACGGCTGTCATCGTCATCGGACTCATCGTTGATGACCGTCTTTCCCAGATTGCGGGGTACAGCGCCAAAGGCAGCCTTGAGCGGAGACAAAGGGGAGAACGGGTTGTTGGGCGCAAAATCGCCGTTTCCCAGACTGGGGGTCGCATTCGGCGCGGTTATCTTGTCCTGGCTCTGCTGGAATGCGCTGTTGAAGCGGGAAGACTGCCGGCCGTTGGTCGTAGATGCGGTGATCACAGAGGCGGTGGAGATGGACCCCTGTCTAGCCGATGCGCTGTCGAAGGTGTTCCGCCTAGAGCCGATGGTTCCTGCAGTGGTGGGGATGCCCTCAGGTACCAGCTCCACGATCAATCGGGCGTCAGACCCATTCTGTTTGCCGTTTGAAAAGTCCTTGCCGTTCAGGAGATTCATAGCAGTTTGCGCGCCATCGATGGTCTTGAAGCGGGCTATGGCGGACTTCAGGCCCGAGTCATCTGTGTTGACGATCTCGCAGTCGATGAGGCTGTCTTGGACAAAGAGCAGGATGTTGCGCAAGCTGTCTACAGTGGTGCTTTGCGGCAGCCTTCGCAAGTAGATGGCAGGCGATGCGTTCCGGTCTGGTTCACTTGTGCGCAACAGCGCCGCAGAGCTGGTCGGTTCCACCGCACGGCGATCGCCAGTTCCGGGTGGTTTGGCGAAGGAAAGCGAGGATGTCGAAAGCGACGCAGACGAAAGCGATGCAGACAGTGATGGCGCAAAAGGCTCTGCTGTCAGAGCCATGGTGTTGACTGCCGGGCGGGCGCGCGGCGGCGAGGTCGAAGACGAGGAGAGCGAAGGGCGCAAAGAGAAGCTATTGTGGAGGGTGGGCGGACTCGTGCTGGTCGGACTCGGCCCAGGGGCCATGCCTTCTTTGTCTCACAATTTTGGTCGAGTAGCGCCGTCTTCGAGGACAAAGGGCCGCAACGGTGGCGGAGCGAGGCGTTCTAGCGAGCAGCTGGGTCAGGCGAGGAGCCACGGTACAGAGGGCGACGGATGCGGGCGTTCGGCTCGAGTGCGACGGCGCAGGTGTGGGCGAGAGTCGATGTTTCGGGTGCTGAAGGTGGTCGTGGCTTGGGCGCGCCTGTGGCCGGGGGTTCGGACGCGGTAAAGCGAGGCGTGGAGGATCAAGAGCGACGGATGGCGGCAGGTCGGAGTCAGCGGACGCGATTGATAGCGAAGTGGGGATGCGGGAGCGGGCGGCGCAGCAGCAGCGAACTTGTCTGAGCAGAAGAGGGCGAGCGAAAGAAGAGGCGGGCGGGCGCGCGACAAGGCAGCGGCAGGACTTGACCTGATATGAGACGCGGCCCTGGGCGAAGTGCAGGCGAGCCGGGGTGTGGGAGTCGAGGGTGTCCACTGTCGAGGGCCCCTGAAGCGTGGTACCGGTACTGCGTGCGGCGCTGCGTCGTAGTTTGAAGTGTCTCGAAGCTGGCAGGCAGCGCCCGCTGTCTAATGAGGGCGGCGGGGATTACGGAACAGCCGGTCGCAAGCACGCACGACTGCGGAGGCGCTGGAGCAGCGGGATAAGACTCGGAACCAGCTGGCGGGCGTTGGCGGATGCAAATGGGCGGGCTGCCACGAGTCGGCCTGTGTGTTGGGAGAGACTGGCTTCGCGTGAGTGGATGCGTGTCTGTGTGCTAAAAGGCAAGAAAAACGGCGGAAGAGGCCAATGGCATGCTGGGCTTTGGGTGCTGGATGTGTGCTTGGTGGGGGGGAGTTGATGGGTGGTGAGGTTTTGGGCGCCCTGGGAACTTCCGGGGGGTCGAGAACTGCGGATTGGGCCAGACTCGCAGACCAATGAGAGCCCGCAGCGTCGCCCTGCAACAGTGCAACCAGCCCGGCCGAAAGTCACTTACACTGTGGTAGTGCCGTCGAGGCACGATGAATGATGGATGAATGCGAGGTGGAAGAGAGTGTAAGGTGCAAGAACAGCAGAGCGCCACGTTTTGTCTATAGGCTATTGCAGAAGGCGGCACCTACCGGCTCTTCCAGCGTGCCTTCCCCAGCCTAATATTGAGGGGATGGTCCACAAGTACTGCGAGCCCTGGAGTATCTTGCTCCTCTTTCCTTCGTCACCGACCTTCCCCATGCAGTGCCGGCTTTTCCTAGCAGACACGCCGCCCGCCGCCGTCTACGGGCCGTTGACGACAGAGTTCTGACTGCTCCTTGTCCGCACGGCAGCCCGACGCCGCCCAGCCAACAGCGCTGTCTGCCATATCGACTTCCTTCAGCCTGTATCGCGCCGCGCTTCTACTGGCCTCGCACCCCAGCCGCGCCGGCATGGCCTGGCAGCCCGCGCCTGCGATAACCCAGTCCCAGATGCGGCGGGCCTGTGATGTTATGCCTCTGCTGCTATACGCGGCGCCGCGGAAGTGCTCGCTGCGGTTTCAGATATACCTCTCCTGGCCATCCATCTCAGGCCATACGAGTGGGTACGAACAGGTGCCCTGTGCAACAAGAACAGCCTCTTCAGTCGCGACCCTTGAGTTGGGAGGCTTTTTGTGGCTCCCGAACTCCTAAGATGGTTGAGCGCTCCAAGCACCGGACGCATGGGGATGTGGGATGCATGGAGATGTGGATGCATGGGGAAGATGGAACCATGGCAAGCCGCTAACCCCCAGATCCTTTAGCTCCGCGCCCGTGCAAGGAGATCGCTCTCCCCAGACTCCACCAAAGAACACCGGTTCATCGCTTCGAGTGGGCGGCCGCAGCTCCGACGACCAAACTCCGACCTCACCTCCTCTTGTATAACCATCGACGCGGCTGAAGCGAGACTTCCCAGGTACGCTTTGAGCCTTACGATGCTTATTCAAGCCCACTCCTCGAGGACGAAGTCGATGGCTGAAAGTGGACTACCAATCGGCCTGAGCCCCTCCCCCCACCGCTGCCTGGTCTGACGTCGAGAGCCACAACCACCCACCAAGCCTCCACCATCCACACTCGACGAGCCGCCACCAGCCATCGTCGACCTCGGGACTGCTGTCAGGTCCGCACGTGCTGCGACTGAAATCAACACCACGTCTCTGCCGCCCCGACTACCGGCTTCGTGGCCGACATCACCTCGGCGCTTCGGTGGCTTGCCCACTCCCCACCACCAGCGGGCACCCAACATTGCCATGATATTTCCTCAGCTGTCCTATCACAGTGTGTCACTGTTGGCGTCCTGTGAATCGTGGTTTTCCTGATTGCCGTTACATCAGCCCTCGACTCGACGTCCCCGCTCCCCGACCCAAGGCAACAGTGGCCACGTCCTCCACCATGACTGGCTTAACTTGTTACTCATATGAGCCACCTCGGACCAGATTAGGAAGCAGAATGTACGGCTTCCGCGCCATGGCCAGATTTTCACCGTATCATGTCCGCTTATCTGAGTCCGGAGGAGGCTCTTATACTCCTCGCGACTTAGCAGTATCCTCGTCGACTGACCTTCACAGCACGTATCAGCACGGTCGCCATTGCCGACTCGGATAATTCTCTGACCGCAGGATGATTGGCCCAGATTTCCACATTCAAGGAACGTAAGATTTTGCTTTTCCATCATTGACAGCCCTGGAGGATCACATGGCCCTAGTTCCCAAGCTAGCGTGCAGATAGACCCATCCAGCACATTCACAGGTTCCGCGGAATCGGGTCCCTGGGGCTTGGTGGTCTCTTTCGGCTCCCAGACCCGAGTAGCCACTGTGGGGACTACCTCGACCCAGCAGCGGGGGCTTACCGGAGTCCTGCATCAGCCGAGCTTGTGTAGCCTTCTAAAGGCTGACTACAGCATGTCTCTTCGGAGAGCACATAGGCACATGTTGGCGCAATAGCTCGACAATAAGCCCAGGACTATCACGTATTCCAAAGGGTGGACCGGCAAGGCTTGCCGACCTAGGCCTTCAGACGCCCATAATTGATCACTGTTGTGATCTAGTGAGCTTATTGTTGAGCTTCATCTCACTGTTCCAATATTGCAGGATTTTGCCATTCTCTGCTGAGCAGCATGGCTTGCCACTGCAGGCTCTACAGGACTTCTAATCATCATCTACGCATCTGGGCAGCGAAAATGAATCCATGGGTTGCTGTCGTGTAAAGGTTAGCTTGTCATCAGCGTCACCACTATTCCAGTACAAGTATTTGCCGTTCTCGGCCGTCAAAAGTGTTCAATTTACAGTATGCACGCTTGAATAACCCAAAACTCCATACCAAAGCTCCATCATGACCCTCCAAACCCCCTTCAAAAGCCCAATCACCTTTCCCCTCAAGCATCACACCCACACCCCCTTCCCCTACTCTCCCCCTTCCCCTCCCCCCGCACATCCACCCCACTAACCCACCACACACTCGCCCTAACAATCTCCAACACAACCTCACACTCCTTCTCATCCCTCGGTGCATACACCAAACAAAACTCCTTGGGCACAAACCTCCTCATCCACCCTCCCTTTGCCAACGGATGTCTCTCACCCCTCCCACTCGCGATCATAACCCCCACATCCGCCGGATGCAGACTCAAATGCAGACTCCCGTCGCACGCATGCACATGACACACCTCACCCCCACACCGACACGTGCCCGTGATCGGGCGTTTCGCGAAAAACGCAGAACTGTGTTTCTCGAAACACGATGTTTTTTCCACGAGCGCGTTTGCGGGGTCGGCGGCGAGGGCGCGCAGACGTTGGAGGAAGGCGTTATAGATTTGAGGGGGAGAGCGCGCCGTGAGTTGGCGTTGGGGCGCAATACCGCGGATTTCTGGGCGCGGGCCGGGGCGCTGTGGGAGCGAGGAAAGGTAGCCGGTTTGAGGGCGGTAGTGCGATGGAATGGGGATGGGTGTGAGCGGGTTGCGGAGGCAGAAGAGGGAGAGGAGTTTGAGTTTTGCGTAGCCGGCTGGGGTTGAGGGGGTGCCGCCGGGGCCGAGCGAGAGGAAGGCTTTGTAGTCGGTGTGGATGTAGTAGAAGAGGTATATGGGAAGGATGAGCGTGAGGAGGTTGAGGAGGAGGTTGGTTGAGCGGGATGTGAGGAGTGTTGGGAGGGGTTCCGGGAATTTTTGGAGTTGGAGCGGGAGGAGGGATTGGGAGGGGGGTGGCGTCCAGGGGAGGGTTATGTTTTCCATGCTGGCGACTTGCATGGTTGGTTGGTGGTTAGGGTTGGAGGATTGGAGGTAAGATGTCGGTTTGTGGGTGAGTCTGTCCTTTCTGTGGTGGGAAGTTTGTAGGTGTATGGCCTGGAAGGTCCGATCCGATAGTAATTGAGACTCGTCCTTGGATGGGTCTCTACATGCTGTTCACTCCGGCGTCTTATACGTCCAAAGGTGCACTGCTTTTTTTCAAGCGCTAGATGTTATACGCCGTGGCAGGTTTCGGGAGGCAGTGTAACTGTCGGTGTTGGTGTTGACTTCGCCCAGTGCCCGGGCGTGTAGGAACGCAGTTGCCCGACTGGGAGTGAAGTAAATCAAGCTGTCGCAGGATCAACAACTCTGTAGACATATGTGAGCAGAAAGCACTAACCTTCCGCTGCAACTGCAACCGTCCTTTAATATTATGCTCCTTCTGCTTCCTTCACGTTCAACGGGGAAGCACTGGTAGTGCCTTTGCAACAGTAAGGAAGTGTCGTGTAGAAAAGCGCAACTCCTCACGATCAGCAGTCGGCATATCATAGCTCGCCTTCCCAACACAAGGCATCGTTGTCTTTGTCACGTTCTTCCTCAATTTGGGTCCACGATGTGCGAAAGTGGTCCAAGCAACAGCTACGCAAGCCACGTGCAAGTGCCGTATGCGGTTTAGCACTGCGAAGCCACGCGCTCTCACTGACGTATCCAGGAACGTTGTCGGTGGAGTACGGCGGACCGACCATCACCACGGCGTCACGCTGCAGCGTTTGGGTCCGTTCACAGCGCCGCGAAAGCAAGGGTGGCTTGTCATCGGTGATTCAGTTGCCTGACGGTAAAGAGCGGTGATGCTGTGCGCCTTTGGGGTCTGGCATCAGTCTGAAGGCCTCCGACTCAACAGAGGGTTGCAGAACTCACAGACAATGCGCCTTGTTGCCCGGGCCCTGGCCAGTCAAAACGTGCCTCTTGTGGTGGGCGGACCTAGCAGTACCGGCCCGCGCCCGCCTGACCAAATGTTGGGGTAAATTCTCCGATGACATCGGTGTGTGAGCGGTGAGGATGTATGAGCTGTGGCGTCGAGACGTCTGACTCCACGTCCTCAGACCAGGCCAACGATCGTCATCGATGGCTGGAGCAGAACGCTTCTCTGCTGCCACGCCTGGCGACCAACAGGAGGACAGAACATCCGGCAATAACGTTATGCCTAACTGGAGTGGAAGCTCCAAACCTGTCATGTAAGACTTTCAGCCAATTGACCATCCATCGACTGGTGTTGGGCCAAGTCGTAATAGTGGAACACGCATATGAGCTGCCCCTATGCAGGTCGTCACCCGCCAAGTCGAGCATCAAGTGAGCTGGCACAGTTGAGAGACCGGTTGTTGAAGCGGCATAAACACAACGAAGTGTCTTGATATCGCATCCGTATCCTGTTATCTATAGTTGTAGGCTTCCGGAGTCCTCATCAAGCGGTTCAATTCGTACGGTCCGCTGGCCTAGATGGCCTGTGCAGCTGGTGCGCGGCGGGGAGGAGGATCGGCCGGGTGCTTGACGCGCAGGCAGAAGGCGACCGTCGGCCTGATTTGCCTTTTTCGCGGGAAACCACACGCTGAACAGAGACCAGTCAGGTCTGAGCAACGCAAGGTCTGCTCCCCATCCGCAGACACCTGTATGTCATAAGACGTGGAAGTCTTGTGCCTCCACCTTAAGCTCTGCCTCCAGCCTTGACCCAACCAACATACTCCTTCCTCTTTCCCCTGACATCCCAGAATCCTCTCCTCCCCTCACCGTAGCCATCCAGTCCAAGAAAAGCAAACATATCGCCGTCTCCCAATATCTGTTCGCCCTCGCGTGTCTTCTTTCCCGCCTCAGGTTGTTGGCCTTCCCGTGATATCTTGCCAGACCACTGTGCCCATTGGATCGGTTTAAGGGCTGGTGATGAAAACACGATGCCTGTGGATAGGAGCAGAACCGAGACCAGGAGTTCGATGGTGATGTCTAGGGGTAATGGAGAGGTCGGGAATGTAGTCGTGTGTTCATGAGCTGAATAGATACTGGATGAGCGTTAGCAAAACTCCTAGTAGCTTTAAAGCACGCAGGGAGCGATGATGATGCTCGTAAAGTGGCTTGAGGTCATGGTACGTACGCATGTGCAAGGAACAGCGCGCCGATGATGTTCAGAGCCGCACCGCCGAACGCCATGTTGTAGGCGTGGAAATTAGTTTGGTCAAAGTAGTGAACAGTAATTCGGGGTCCGGTCACAATTCCGACAGGAGGGTCGTCGTGGGGTGCGAGCGAGCTTGCGGGCTGAGGAGGTTCAAGTTAAGTCGGAGCTCATGCATGGATCCATGGATACAACCACCCGCTGACTAAGCCGGCAACTGTCCAGGCCAGCCCTGGAGTGCCTCCACTGCACAGATGCATGTGTGCACTTGAGCAGCTGGCACATGTGGCAGACTCTTCCTTTCGAATACTGCTGGGAAGAGGAGGTGAGTACTGGGCAAACTTGCAATGTTTGCCAATCACATTTGGGAATATACAGTATTGTAGCCCTTTTGAGAATAACAGCCCGCGGAATGGAGTGTTCAGAGGAAGCGGAAAATCATTACTAAAGTAGGGGATATCTACAAGAAAACCTGCACATCTGTCCAATCGCTGAAAAAGAAATGCAAAAGAAGAGCCAATGAAGCGAGCAGCAGCAGTAGCGCGCCCATAGTGCTTGAGGGCAGCGGACAACCAAAGAGCTTACTCGCTGTCATCATCGCCTATCAACTTCGCATAGTCTTCCACGGACGCGAACGTAGGCAAGTGCTTCAGCTTTCTCTTCTTCCGGCCCTTCTTCCCTTGCTCTGCATCCTTGTCCGGTTTCGCGGTTTCTTCTGCAGACTCGTCACCCATGTCGATGTCCTCGGGGAGTTCTTCGTCGCTGTCCATCAATGCGTCCTCGTCATCGAGGTGGAAATCATCTTCGCCGGCTTCGTCTTCCTCGTCATGGCCGTCATCGCTGCCTAGGTTGAGCTCAACGCCGCCGTCGGAACCAGCTTCGTCGTGCATGTCATCACTCATGCCGTCCATATCGAGATCGCTGAATCCCTCCTCGTCTTCATCGTCACCTTCGATTTCTGGCCGGCTGTTGACGAGAGCCTTCCAGATCTCGTCTTCGCCGCTCTCCTCGTCCTCGTCTTCACGCGCTTGCCTCTTCTTCTTTTCCTTTTGGCTAGCGTGCTTCGCTTTGTTGGACTTCTCGAAGTAGGCATGGAAGAAGACTTCGTCCTCGCGCACCTCGTCGACCTTCTTCTTCCAGAACTGCTCGGAGTTGACAGGATCGTGGAGTCGATCGCCGTCGCGGGCAGTAATGAGGTAGTCAGCGGCCTTCGAAGTGCCTGCCATAGGCTGCATGATGGATGCGCCGTGGGCGGCTTGCGGTTTGGTCTTGGCGTTCCTGAATGCGAACTTGTCGAGGAAGTTCATCAGGGTGTAGATGGTGGGATCAGCCTTTTCAGTGATCGGTTGTTGGTGCAGCAGCTTAGACGCGAGAACATGTACCGACGGGTGGTAGTGTGCCTGCAGCGGTAACAGTTCCCAGAGACAAGATAGGTCGGCGTGAGCGTGATCCGGATCTCGTTTCCGTGCATCGTAGCGTTGATGAGTTGGTGGTGCGTCAGCTTTGACCTTTGAGCCATCTTCTGCCACGTCTTCATAGTGCTCGTCCCCGCTTTCGGATTCATTATCTTCCGGGGTAGAGAGCATCGACTTGATTCCCGGGAATGTGATGAGAAGCTCCTTGATAAGGTAAAGGACGCCACAGATAAATGGTGGTTCGTGCAGATGGATGATCTGAAGCAGACGTTTGACGAAAGCCTTGACACGCCGAATGCTGACATCGGCTTTCAGCGCGCGGTACAATAGGTTGAGGTACAGGATATGCTTCGACGTGGTGATGAGTCGTTGATCCAGCAGTGATTCGTACAGGGTACGGTAGAAGCGATCGGTAGAGATGTGCTTGGTAGTCGAGATCTGCTGGATGAGCATCATAGCTTGAATGCTGGTGTTGAAGTTCGAGGAATGCGTGACTTCGAAGATCGTGTTGAGCTGTTCTTCGAACTTGGCATCATCCGTTTTGGCGAAGGGGAATGCACGGTTAACGCCAGTCAACACAGCCGCGATCAGCTTCTCCCGCATCTCCTCGTCGGCCTTGTACGCTTCTGTTGCCAGCTTCTCGGCTTTTCTCATGGCCATCTTACCAGGTTTACTTCCTCCTCCCTGTGGCAAACCGTCCTTGTTGAGCTTCTTCTCTTCCTTTTCCCTCTCCTTTTCCTTCTTCAAAAGGCTGACGAAAAGAGCGAAATATATCTCCAAGAGCTTGTTCGCAACCTCCTGCTCCTTCATGCTCAAAACAGTCTGGTTGAGGGTGATGACAGCGTAATACTTGGCGTGTGCAGCTTGGTTCGGACGGAACAGAAGGTCGGACTCGATCGCGTTGATTATGACGCTTTTCATAAGCGGGTGGGTCGTTTGGAGCTGTAACAGAAGGTAGGACGACTTCGAAGCCACCTTCTTCTCCCGATCTCCGAGCTTGTTGATGAGCAGCCGCAGCAGATTCTCTTCTTGTTCCGGCTTTTCCTTGAGCAGCTCCCAGACCATAGTCAAGGCACGATTTCGAGAATATTCAACCTCGTCACCACACCAGACTTCGAGAATCTTGAGCATTTCAAAATACTGCCTCTTCAGCCAGTCCTCGTACGCCCAAGCAACCAGGTGGACCTTCTGGATGCCTCCCGGTAGTTTCTCGCCAGATCTCCAATTCGCAGCCTTGCCCTGGAGTGCGGATATCAGACCAGGTTGTCGCGCAAAGACTCTGAGCTTCCGGTCTGGCGGAAGGACAACGCCCTGTCCTAGCAAATCTTTCAAGGCTGCCAGAGCCATCAACGCAGAACTCCTGCTCTTCTTCCTGGAAAGACCAAGGAGCTGCTCGAATGCCTTTGTGGTGTGCAGCGGCGACTCCTGGACGAGCAAAGTCAAGGCCGAGACCTTGTCCTCCATAGTTCCTGAGGACATGATCGCAGACATGAACTTATGCGAGGAGTCCTTGGCCATGTGAGATTCGCTATACGTCGTGGACTCCGCTTCCAGGAGTTTGTCCGCATACTCGTGCAAGGCGTCGATAACGCTGCGGTCGGGGATTGTTGGGTTTTCGACTATTGGAAGCTCGGGAAGTTCGACCGTATGCCATTCCGGTTGAGGCTTGAACAGCTATTCGCGCGTCAACACTAATAATCGTCGGCTGAGAGGTCCATCCTCTTACCAGCGCAGAAGCACCGCCCTTGTTCGCGCCATTTCTGCTAATGGCCTCCTTGTCCTTCTTGTCGCCTATACGGCCCTTGTACTGCGATGGCTTCGCATAGCCATCCTTCGTTTCTGCATGGGTCCGCTTCTTTCCCATTTGAATTCTGGAATGTCGTTAAGTCTCTGCCGAGCGTCAGAGAGTAATCCCTGACCTTTTCATCTCCCTGCACGAGACAACCTTGATGGCGTTCTTCAAATTTCGATGCGGCGCCGGGACAAAGATTCGCCGGTGCGACGGGCGCCTTCCCCGATCGGCGTAGCGGGATGATGTGCTCCGGCTTTAGCTCTGAGTCAAGCTCCGACTATCTCGTATTGACATACACTTCTGGAAGAGCGGGGCATCGTGGAACTTTACCACACAAAACAGCAGGATATACGGCCTCTTGTGTAGCCCAGTCGGACTCAAGAATCAATTTTCGAAAAGAATCATAAAGAGCTCTCAAAGAAGGCGTTGTGTCAGTGCATTGGGCAGTCCAGGCTTATAAATCAGACACGCACGATCGGAGAGTGCGATCGAGGCATAAGAGCATCTTCAGGACATCCACGACTCTGTCCATCCGTCAAACCCCCCAATTCCCACCATTATGGCTTCTGTGGACACCGGAACAGAAGATAAAGTCTCCATCACGCCTCTCCTCAAACGTCTCTGGCACGAATCTCCATCCACGAAGCCCACAGCCGACGAGATTGCCGCTGCACTGGGCCTTGTCTTCACCAACAGCCTGTCCGAGGTTCAGACCGGAGCACTGTTGACATGTCTTCATTTCACGGACCTAGACCGGCAGGCCGAGATCTTGGCGAAATGCGCCCGAGCTATGCTGGATGCCTCGATAAACGTCGACATGCCTGCTCTGAAGAAAGTGATCGAACGAAGAGGGAGGAAGGAGGGCAACTATCATGGAGGCCTGGTACGTAATTCAATCACCTGCGATCGTTGCCGTGACGATCATAGATGCATGATTCTCAGGCACCGTAACTGATTCGTAACAGTGCGATATTGTCGGAACCGGGGGTGACTCTCACAATACTTTCAACATCTCCACAACGTCCAGCATACTGGCTTCGTCATTACTCCTCATTGCAAAGCACGGCAACAAAGCGTCGACGTCCCGCTCCGGATCAGCAGATCTCCTTTCGTGTGTCAAACCCAGGTCGCCGGTTATCACAGCCGTGGCTCCGAGCACTGTCACAGAGATATACTCTGAAACCAACTATGCCTTCTTATTTGCACCTATCTTCCACCCTGGAGCGCGTCATGCGGCTAGCATCCGGAGGCAGCTCGGATGGAGAACAATCTTCAATCTACTAGGCCCGCTCGTCAACCCTCTGCACGAGCTCATAGAGGCGCGAGTCCTCGGTGTAGCACGGAAAGAGATTGGTCCTGATTTCGCCGAGTCATTGCGCCGGTCAGGCTGCAGAAAGGGCATGATCATCTGTGGTGATGAGGAGCTCGATGAGTTGTCTTGTGCGGGTCCAACCCATTGCTGGCGTTTGGAGGAAAACCGGGCGACCAGAGAAGTGGATATCAACTACTTCACGGTCTCACCGGCCGACTTTGGAGTGCCTGCGCACCCTCTGAGTGAGGTATCACCGGGCCAGAGTCCTGAGAGGAATGCGGAAATTTTGATCAGTATCTTGAAGGGGGACGTGCCGCCTGATGACCCGATTTTGCATTTCGTTTTGATCAATACCGCAGCCTTGTTGGTTGTCTCCGGAATCTGCGACGCGGATGAGAGCAACATGGGCCATGGCGACGATGGCAAGGTGATTAAAGAGGTTGGCCCAGGCGGCGGCCGGTGGAAGGAGGGCGTTCGGAGAGCACAGTGGGCTATCAATAGCGGGGAAGCATATAGGCAGTGGGAAGCGTTCGTCGAGGTCACCAACAAGGTCGCTTAGTGTAGGAAGCAATACAACTTACCGCTGGTACTGTGAGGCTCGAAAGCACAACGTTCTGAACAAGACAACAGTCTAATAGCGGGTAGATAGCTTAGTCGCTTTCTGCACCTGCCTAGAGCGGCAAGATGCAGGAACAACCGCGGGCCGTTCCTCGGAGCGGAACACACGTCATACCTAGCTATATAGTACAAATATCCTCTGCTAAGATGCAGATCCTCAACATTCCCATCAGCATTCAGAATGGACGTCCTGGCCCCGATTAACCCCGCAAGCTTGTTTTCCGCGAAAGGCTTGGTCGTTGTGATCACCGGCGGCGGAAGCGGTACGTACGGAACAAACATATACTCTTCGAAACTTCCCACCACCTGACCCCGAGTCCACTGTTCTGACTAATCTCTGCAGGACTTGGGTTGGCAATTGCTTCAGCTTTGTACCAGAATGGGGCGGCGAAGATCTATCTACTTGGTAGGAGACAAAACGTGTTAGATGACGCCATTAAGAAGCTTGAAAGCTCCCCCTCGGCGCCTAAGTCATCAAGCTCCGTTCTCAGCGCGATCTCCTGCGATGTGGCATCTTTGGACTCTGTCTCGGCAGCGGTCAAGCAAATTCAGGAGGAGACAGGATACGTCGACGTTCTTTTCAACAATGCTGGCGTCCTAGGACCTCTGAACGGGCCTGATCTGTACCGGACCGAGTCGATTGAGCATCTGAGAGACACCATGCTTAGAGACTACGATGGCTGGGGCCAGGCCATGGCGATCAACACCCAGTCCGTGGTCGGCGTAAGCGCTGCCTTCCTCCCGCTCCTGGAAGCTGCCAACACCCGTCGGGGTTGGGCAGCGGGTAGAGTAAGAGGAGGCCCTGGAGATCCCAGAGTTACTGGAAAGGGAACACCGCGCGAGCAGGACAAAGCTGTACTCTCCGAACTGGGACACGATGAGGATGACGACAGACTTGCACACATCATCACCGTTGCATCTGTCGCCTCATTCATGCGATACAGCACCGCTGGTCTGGCTTACAACGCCAGCAAAGCCGCTGCAGCTCAATTGGGGAAGATACTCAGCTCCATCCTGGCTGAATGGGGTATTCGCAGCAATGTGATCTGCCCTGGACCATATCCGAGTGAGATGACTAGTCATATCGAGGGACGGTACGGGACCGATCAGGTCCCTCAGGGGCGCATGGGGAATTTCAACGATATTTCTGGCCTTGCGCTGTTCCTGGTCGGCAAAGGAGGCGCTTATATCAATGGGACGGTCCAGTTGACTGACGGAGGCCGTGCAGGCGTTTTCCCTGCTACATACTAAAAAATGAGGTTGCGAATTTAACGTTGGATAGCACCGCAAGAATCTGTTCCTGAAATTGTCTGTTACTTGTTGGATTTGACTGCCCAGTTGTGATGCAGAGTGTACTTAGTGCGGAAGGCTAGGTAGACCCCGGTCCATAGCTTCGCGGGGAAAGTTCGACCGCATCTAAAAGCTCCCGAACATATCCATGGATATTCAAACCCACATTTCCATTGACGTATCTCGACAGTCGTCAACCCGCCTCAGAATAGCTCTAAACCCGACTTACAATTGCCCGTTGATTCCTCTCGCCTCTGAGTTCAGATTCGGCATGGCGTCGGCGGTTGTCACTTCTTAATCATAAATCCGATTGATCTGCGCCGCGTTCCGCTATGTCTCTCCCGCTCCCACCTGCGTCTAAACTCCACGCTATCCTGCTCGTTACACAATCGCGTTCACTCGGTCCAAAGCTCGTATTCCACTATCCGCCGCTCTCGCCCTCTGACGCCGCGCTTGTAGCCAACAAGGTCCCGGCATGGTTCGGCAACCAAACATCCACTGCAAGCGTTGATTCCACCAGCTCCAGCAGCGATTGGGACAGTAGCACTGATAATGATGGCGGAGACGACCATGGAGATACTGCGAGTCTTGCTAGCGGCGGACGCGGGTCAATGCGGACGAGCCACAAGGAGCGCGACAAGCTTCGACTGGCAGGAGGGGGAGCTTGGGGGAGACAGGACACTATCGATGAAGACGATACAGGTCTAGAAGAACATGGCAGTGGGAAGGGGAATGGCTCACATAATGGTGGGGACCATGATTGGAATACCGTGCTTGGGTTCCGCGTGGACGCGCTGGAGAAGATGCTGTGTCCGAATAAGGTGTACAACAAGAGGAGGTTTGAGCTTGGTGTGGAGAGTGTCGTTTTTCTCGGAGCCCCCATGTTTGTCAGGGAGGACGGTATGTGGAAGAAGGGACGGCGAAAGAAAGACAAGCGTCCGGCGAAGGAGAAGGAAGAGGAAGAGAACACGGAAGGAGATAGTGCTAAAGGCCACGATACTGGCCTTGCGAAATCGGTTGTCTATCCGGAAGGTTTCGAACCTGGTTATGGCCATGGCCTCATGTCTGGGGCAGCGTCAGAGGCGGGTTCGGATGGTCGAAGCTCGTCTGTCGCCGACAGTGTGCGCGACGACATGACGATGTTTAATATTGTCTTTGTGCTGAACCCTCCTGCGCTGGAATATCAGCTTCGGGTCAAGAATATGTATGAGTATGTGTCTCGAAAGTTCGCGAGAGCTTTAAAGCTTGAGCAAGCGCGGTTCCAGTATGTGTGGGGGGAATCGAAGAAGATCTTGAATATCAAACAAAGGGCAAAGGAGAACGGTATGTTATGGCGTCTCACAGTCATTGTCGACGCACTTCTCACTTCCGTCAGGCGAGTCCATATCTAGCACATGGAGTGAGATTGTAAATGCCTCACCGCTGGCCAGGGCGATTGCAGTCCTGTTCGACGCGATCTCGAAGGACAAAATCGCCCATGTTCGCTTCGACAAACTGAGCACTTCATTCCAGATTCCGCAAGCAGACTCTACACCCTACCTTCCCAGTGCCATGGACCCCCAAATGCCAGGCTTATGGCTTACGACTTCCAACGTGGCCGTCGAAGATGATAGCGCCCCAATGACTCAAAACGCCGCTTTGCTTTTGCTCCAGGATGCAGAAACACTGATCAAGGAATTGGAAGCTGACTCCAAGGGGAGCACGAATCCTTTGGCATTCTACATTCGAACTATCGTCCCAACCAAAAGTCTCCTGAAGCTCTCAATCAAACACGGCATCCATGCTCAGGATATGGAATATGCCGCAAGCCACCTGGTCTTTTGGAGACGAGCAAGACTAATTGCCCCTCTGAACCCTCGTGACACATACATCGTCTCTCCGAATGCGGACCTTGCTGCTCTGAAATCTGCAATCCCAGCTTACGCAGCCCGCTTTCCGACCTTACCGTCCCTCCCGAACATGCTCAGCAAGCTATCCGGACAGCCTAAGCCATATGGCCGCTTCATACCGACCAATGAGCACCGTGAAGCCTACATGGAGATTCTCGCATGGCTCATGCGCGGCGGGTGGGTCACTCAGCTCCGTACTTTTGCCTGGGTCCGCGTCACACCTGAGATCAAGAGCCTGGTGGCGCAAGAGATGGAACGGGAGGCCCAGATCAAGAAAGCCGAAGAAGCCCAGAGGGACGCAGACGTGGAATCACTGACAGGCTCTATGTTCTCCGACAAACGCAGCCACCTTTCCCTCGGCCGTCCCTCCACGCCCCTGATACGGCCACCCAGGCGGGAGGACGATGAAGATATGGAGGGTGGTAGAATCCTCTCTCCAAACCCAATGTACCGCGGATCACCTGCGCGTCCGGGCTCAGACGCAGGCAGCACAAGCAGTGTCCGAACGACGATCCCACTGTCCGCCGCCGCGAGAACAACATCTCCAGTCCAGGCCGCACAGGCGCAGCGAGTCCATCGACCGTCTCCTCTCCACATACGCGCCACATCACCGTCTGTTTCTACGCAGCCTTTCTCTCCAAGTTCCCCGTCTGTCAGCTCACCGCCTGCTGCGTCGCCTCCCCCGCAAGTCTTCACGGCTTCGCTGGTGCTCTCGCCGCAAAAGGCGAATTCGCTCGAGGCGCGGTGGTTGGAGAAGATTGGGCAGAGTTTTGAGGACCCGGAGGTGAAAGAGCACTGGTCGATGCTGTTGAGGCATTTGGATGGGAAACATGCGCTCGAGGATATCAATAGTAGAGAGGGAATTAAGAGGAAAAAGCTTTGGGCGCTTGTGGGGAAGGTGAGGGAGATGGGGTGGTTGGTCGAGGTGAGACATTGGTAGGGGTTGCGGAGGGAAAATGCATACCCAGGTAGGTAGAACCTTAGATGGCGTTTCGGTTTTGCTACCACCTTGGAACTCGGACGATTTAATACCCGCATGAGGATCATTATCAGTAATGTGACATGAGATAGTAATAATATCGTACAGCTAATCATGCCATCCCAAATCATACATAATTCCACACCTGAACGCCCATAAAGCCATCCTCTAATCCACATTACTGCTTCTTGCTCTCCGCCCCCTCCTTCGCCATCCCGTCACATCCGACAAGATGTCCTGCTTTCTCCTCCACGCCGCCGAATCCCTTCTGTGCTGGATCTCGGTGCTCGCTGGCGTGCTTCATGGCGTCGACGGCTTGTTGTTTGTCATGTGCGCCGGAGTCTTTCCATGCGTCGGAGTTGGTGATGTTGCCGATGGTTTCCTGGTGTTTAGGCGTTAGATATGGGACTGTGGAAGGGGCAAGGGAGGAAGATTTACCTCTGCGGCGCCTTTGATGTATTGGGCGTGGCCGGCTACGAGGCCGGGTTGTTGGTTGGTGGAGGGGTTGGTGGACATTGTTGTTGGGATATTTGTGTGGGCTTTTGTAGGGTTTGTGGGTGGGAGTGTAGTTTGGAGCGGTATGGGATGTAGTGTGTTCTTGTTGTTGAATGGTACTCGTGGGTTGGGAGCTCAGATGTATTAATGGCGACTATGGCGAGTGACGTCATGAATGATGAGTTGACATGCCTCGAGGACGGGTGATCATCGGTGCATGATGAGGCTAAAGACATAGGTCCCGAGGGAGTGGGTATACTGTTTATAGTAACCTTTGTAGTTTGATACTGGTAGTAATGAATAGGGTCAAGATTCCTCCGATAGTTAACTTCATGTTGTTTCGTCTTGTTGCCATATACACAACAAGAGCAGTCGGCTACTGTTCCTCCCTCAAAACCCTTGTCCAATCAAACTTCCTCCACCCCTTCCTCCATTTCTCCACCCTCCTCTCATCCCCCTTACTCCACCTCCCCTGCCTCTTCACAACCTCAATATCCACATCCATCATGCCGCCCAACACCTCTCTTGCAAACAAATCACCCCTAGGCCACCTCTTCTCATCCTCAACCACATGGCCCAACCCTCCATCCAACTCAAACCAAACATGAAAATACGGCATCTCCTTCGCCAAGCTACGCCTGAAAGCCGCCTTCCCCTGTCCGCCCGATCTTGCAGCTTTCAGTGTGTCAATGAGCGGTTTATGTTGTGACCATTCTGCGTCGGACGACAGTATGGCTTCGCGGAAAAAGGCGGGCGCCGTTTCCCCAAGGGAGAAGGGGATCGGGACTGCTTGCATGGCGGCGTGGGGTTTGCGGTGAGGGTTTGCCGCGTTCTCGTAGAAGATGACGTCGCGGCCTTGATCGTGATACATGCGTGTGAGACACTTCATGAAGTTGCGCATCTCGTCCCATTCGTCGTCGTCGCATTCGAGGAGATTGGTATGGTGCTGTATAGGCACGATAACGGCACCGCCATCGCTGATTTCGGGTTCAGTAGGAAGCGTGAGGAAGACGCGGGTTGCGAGAGAGACGACAGGGGCGATGGGGGGCTGCGGCGGGGATTTGTCCTCGTGGTGACACAGGGGGCAGGAGTCGAGGATTCGGTTTGTGCGTTGGTAGTCTTGTATTGCGGCATTGCGGACGTGGATTGTGGATTTTGGGGCGCGGGATGCGAGCTTTTCGGCGTTTTCGTCGATGTAGTCGAGGTCGTTCTGCGTATGTTAGTGATTGTGATTCTTCCCCTTTTACCTCATCACTCACGTCGAATTTGGTATCTTTGGCAATCCGCTCTGCCAGTAGACGTCCTTCACCCCCAGCTTGCCCTTTCGTACGCTTTTCTTGTCGCACCATGTCGTCGATGCTCATGTCTTCATTTTCCTTGACCAGTCCTCGTTCTCTTCCACGCTTGTTGTCGATTGTCAAAACCTCGCCCTTGCGGCCGCCGGCCAGCGCGCGGTTGTCCATAACCCCCAGTTTGATGATGTCAGCATCCGTCTTGCCCGCAGACGCGGCAGCTGCAGCGTTGTATTCGTCCTCCAGCTGAGCCGCATTCGGGGCTCTTTTCAACTTCGCCTTCATCATCTTGGCTTTCAGCTTGTTTAGCTCCGTCTGGCTTAGAGGCACTGCATTCGTGGCGGATTGCGAATCATCGACAACCTGACCCTGCGGCAATTCGAGCTCTTCGCGTGTCCTGGACGGTCTGCGCAAGCCTTCCTGCTGCCTTCTCTCCTCGTACAGCTCGCCGGATGGCTGATCCTTTCCCACATAATCCTTGCCATACATGTTTCTCCTATCCAGTTCAATTTCCTCTTCTCTAGCATCGTCAAAGTCCCTCAGATTCCCATACTTTTCCATGGCAATCTGTTCAACCGGCCTTCTCGTCTCCTCTGCAGCCCGGTAAATACTCTTCAACTTCATCATCCGCCACTGAGCTCCAGAATCTCCGAACGTATAATCCACTTCCCGTCTACCCGGCTCCTCTTCTTCACGATTGCCGTCCCCTCTCACATCAGCCAGATGCCGATTCAACTCTGCTTCGTGTACCTTCAACCGGTGACTTGTCTCTGCGTCTGCAGATGCAAGCACGTATGTACTTTTGTCTTCCTTCTTCCGCCTCTGCACATAATCCACATCTAGAGACGATGGTGCTTGCATCCAAGAATCCCGCTGCAAGTCCTTCTCCGCAGCCTCTTCCAGCTGCCGATCTAGGATGTCGTCATCTGGTGGCACGAAGTCGCGTTCTGGTACGGAATCATCGCCTGACGGGGAGTCGTCTTCGTCGTCGTAGCGTTCGGATTTGCGCTTGCGGGTTATGCGCTCCTGTGCATCGCTGGACGGTGATCGACTCCGTCTATCTTTATGCTTCCTGTCGTCCCGACGTCGGGACTCATTGTGGTCATGATCTCGTTCTCTTCGCTTGCGGCGGGCACGCTCTTCAGAGGTCTCGCGATGGTGTCGGGCGCGTTTGTGTGAGCGGTGGTCGTCGCGGTCGTCGCGGTCGTCGCGGTCATCGCGGTCATCGCGATGGTGCCGGGAAGAGCGGTGATGTCTATGTTTGTTATCGCGACCCCTCTCCTACATATGAATTAGAACTATCCATGACCATTGAAGCAAGCAACACACCTTTGATCGATGATGTCTGTCTCGGCTACGACTCCTGTCCCTCTTCTTCGTTTCACTTTCCGCTTTACTTTTTGCGAGCTCTCTCTCGAAATCTTCGAGCCCCATATTCACTTGTCTGGCTGCTTATAGGACAAGTCAACAAAATAGTGATCACCAAATGCTGGCTTCTGGCTGTGGTGAAATCAAGCCCACGCTAAGCAATACTGGGTCATGCTGGTCCAAGCTCCTTGACATCATGCGTTCGCCAAGCCCTGGGGTTCGTGCATCATTCCGCCCCGCCCCGCCAAAGAATTTCTTCGAAACCGCAAACAACGCAAGTTGGGACAACTCTCAGAACCCAACGTAACCCTCACATTGATTATGTCGGCCGCCGAATCTTCTGCCTCAGGGGCAGCTGCACAGCCCACGAGCTCAACACCGAGCTCTAGCTCGAGCTCGTCCTCTCCCGTCGCAATCGTCTGCATAGGCATGGCCGGCTCCGGCAAGACAACCTTCATGCAACGCCTGGTCTCCCACCTATACACCCACGCCGACCCCACGCAATCCTCTATCGAGCCCTCAAAACCGCTCCCCCCTCCTCCATACATCCTGAACCTCGACCCTGCAGTCCACCACGTCCCCTTCACGCCGAACATCGACATCCGCGACTCAGTCAACTACAAAGAAGTTATGAAACAATTCAATTTGGGTCCGAATGGCGGGATCCTGACGAGCTTGAATCTGTTCAGCACGAAGATCGACCAAGTGATTGGGTTGTTGGAGAAGCGGACAGCGCCGCCGGAACCCGAGGCCAAGAAAGAGGAAACGACTGTTGAGTTCATGACGGGGCAGCAGACGAAACCGCCTGCGGCGAGACAGCAGCAGATTAAGCATATTCTGGTCGATACACCAGGACAGATTGAGGTGTTCGTGTGGTCGGCAAGCGGAGAAATCCTGTTGTCGAGTCTGGCTAGCACGTTCCCCACGGTGATTGCGTATATCATTGATACGCCTCGCACGACGAGCACGTCGACATTCATGTCGAACATGCTGTATGCATGCTCTATCCTCTACAAGACGAAGCTGCCTATGATCCTTGTCTTCAACAAAACCGACGCCCAGGACGCAGAGTTCGCAAAGAAGTGGATGACAGATTTCGAAGAGTTCCAAAAAGCGTTACGAGAAGAGGAGGAAGGCGGCACGTTTGGTGGCGACGGCATTGGAGGCGGCAGCGGGTACATGGGCAGCCTGCTAAACAGCATGTCACTCGTGCTAGAAGAATTCTACAACCACCTCAGCGTCGTAGGTGTTTCCGCCATGACCGGCGACGGCGTCGACGACTTCTTCAGGAGCGTGCAAGAGAAAAAGGAAGAATTCGAACGAGACTACAAACCCGAGCTCGAACGCCGGCGCGCAGAGCGAGAGAAAGAAAAAGAAGCTGCCCGCGAAAAGGAACTCGACAAGCTGATGCGCGATATGAAAGTCGACGGGCCGGCAAAGAAATCGAAAAAGGACGAGCCGCAGACTGTCAGCGATGCCGAAGATGAGGACGAAGAGGTCGCGGCGATGATGGACGACTACGACTCCGAAGACGACTACGTGGACCAGAACGATGGCCTTGAAAGCAGGTATCAAGCTGCGTTGAGGGACAGCCGGGGCGGGGAAGGTGGGCCGTCGGGTGATGACTTCAGCTTTGCGAGGTATATGCATCAGGCTAACCTTGGGTGAACACGGACGCGGTTCAGTCCAGCCCCAGGTTGTTTCACGGAAACAGTAAGGGTCGAGCGAGACCCCGACCACGGTTCCAAATGAAACTGATCACTGCATACTCTGTTCCGCAACGGCCACGCCTCCTTCTTTCCCCTCGCTGGAATTCGAGCTTGAGCTCGATATAGCATGGCTTGCTGCTCGGACGCTGCACAAGACATGTCGTGCGTTGTCTGTCACTCTGGATTTGGATACGCGCGGGACCCGCGTGGTACGTGATCTGCGTGTCCAGCTGCTGTCTCACTCGTTTGGAGAGCAGCACGCAGATAGGCGAAGTGAGACGGCATGCGGGGAAGCACGATCTGGACCGATGGGCTATTGTTTCAGAGCTGCGTTTGGCCGTGTGGTCGCTTCCCCGGACGGGGACGTGCGTTGTGTGAAGATGGTGGAAAGGAGAGGAGTGTGTTTTGTCGAGTTCGCTATGAGGACTTCTGACGACTTCGTGAGTTGTCATGAGTATAATATGATATGTTTTTCCACCTCATATGGGGTACCTCTTGTTAATTTGTCTCATCACTTATCCTACACCTACATCAGCCACCCGCGTTACACCACGCCATGCATACGGAAGCGGAGACCCTGCATGCGTGTCCAACGTCGTACTTTCTACCTAACTCATCCCCTACCCAACAGCGTCCACACTCTCTAGAGATGACGGTGAAAACTGTGCAAGTGACACCGCGCTCGGAAAAGACAGGTACAGCATCTATATTGGATGGAAACATGCAGTCACCAATATATTCCCTGCAGCGACAGTCAGTCCACGGGTACACGCGTTCTCATAGCATGTGCAGGTCCTTCCGGATTCTGAAAATGTGGCTAGCTATGCATGTTACCGGAAATCGGTCGGTCGGTCGGTCTTTGACGGGAGGGAGGGAGAGTGGAAGGCACGACTGCATACGACAGTGGGACGATACGGATGTATGCAGGGCTATCCGTCGAGACAGAGCTGCTGGTTACGCAGTAGTGTCTTGTCCTTTTCTGGGGGTATGCGAAAACTGATGTGTGTGAGAACTCCTTCCTCTCCTCCGCTCTCATGCACCGGGTTCTTGCAGTCAAGTCATACCCTACGGATGCACGCATAAAGATTGGACGCTACGAGGATGCGAAATGCAAGATGCCTTTACTCCCAGTTTGTGATGTCAGAAGTGGGAAATATGCTAGAGGCATGAGGCAGACGTACGCTTTTCAGTGCTCAAATGGACGAGTGTTGAAGATTGTGGTTGTTGCGGAGTTGTCTTGGGGTTGAGGAAGTGGGGAGGGCGCCCAAGGCTGAAGGTTGGGGCGCGGGAGATGATGGGGAAGGAGGGAGGTGGTGCTATTGGGAAGGGATGGTTGGGAGGTTTGCTGCTGGTTCCCGATGGTTTCCGATAGGACACGGGGGTGATGGGAACACGCATGAGGGGGGTTATGGTGAGTTGCGCTGCAGACATAGGTGTAGGTGGGAAAGTTCTGTGGTGAGAGGAGTGCGCGGGGGGTGGACAAGTTCACATTGAGGACCGTGTTTACAACGACAGGACGTACTGTTTTGAAACCGCTTCAGATCCGATAAAAAAAAGGTGAAGGAAAAAAAGTAGATGCTTGGAATTTTCAACGAAGAAGGCGAGAAAGTCCCAATTTGGTGTTGAAGGGGTATCATTATGCATATCTACAGTCTCGCAGAGACCTGTTATCTTTCAGCCTACCCGTGGACTGATCCATCTAGGACTGAACTGCCCAAACCCCATTGACCATAGGAAGGCCTCACGTAACCTCTGTGAGCCAACCTTTAAGAATGCATCCCCCGAACGCCCTCCTAAGCCACCAATGGCGGTTGCCCAATTTTCTGTAGGGGCAACACCAAACGCCTTCCATAAGTTTCCCATGTGTCCAAACCTGAAAGCGGAGAAGAAAGCGCTAGCCAGCGCATTCGCCAGGTTGAGGGAAAATAAAACATTACGTACATGTCCAAATATAAGTATCCACAGAGAAAGAGAGAAGAAGATGAAAAGGCCGCTTCCGTAGCACCCACTTCTGAGTACATGCGGTGGATTTCTCGTTGTGGTGATCAGCCATCCTGCTGCATCTCGACGTCGCCGTCTGCATGCGACTCGCGGCGCTGTCCTTGGACGTGGGCGGCAGCGTCCGCCAGAACCTCGAGGCCCGACGAACCCGATGGTCGGCGAGAGGAGTCAGGCGTAGGGAGGCCCCCCTCTGACACAGAAGGGTTGGACGCGGGATGTGTTGGCTCCGCGAGCCGCGGGTCGAGCCGAGGATCGGTTGGCGGCGAGTGTGGTTGCTGACGCTGCGCGCCCTGCTGCCAGTCCACCGCGTTGAACTGTGTGGCTGGTTGTCCGTAGGCAGGGTTCTGGGTGAGAAGCGGGCGGCGAGGGGCAGTGGTCTGGTTGTGCTCACCCCTGAAGTTGAGGGTCAGGGAAGAAAATTCCGGGAGGGCCCGCTGGCCGGGATGCGGCATCATTGGGGGAGCTGTCGGGGCGGATGGAGAGATGGGGGGCAATGAAGTCGAGATCTTGGTACGCTTGACGGGCTGGTCCTTGGAGCTCCGACGGCGGCTGTTGTTGGAGTCCTTTTTATGGGTCTTTGAGTGTTGGGCCATGTTGTCCTTGCGGGCGAAAACCTTTTCGCAGCCAGGCTCGGTGCATTTGTAATTTTTGGCCCCCGTATGCTGCAGGGCGTGGCGGCCTGCGTGTCCCGAGGTTGTCAACCATTTGTGACAGTTGTACTCCTTCCACAAAGGGCAGCGATGTAGCCTTTTGGCGTCAGGTGGCGTGTCGCTTTCCTTGGGAGGGTCCTTCGTCTCAGGAGGAGGAGTCCGTGGTTGAGCGCGGGCAGCCGAGAGGGGACGATGTTCACTGTCAAGCTGGGGAGTGGGTGTGGGACCGGGGGCAACCGGGTTCGGTGGATATTCGGTGACAGGCAGGGGAGTGAAATAAGATGCCTGCGGTGCAGGAAAGTGCGCAGCAGGGCCGGCGGTCGTCGATGTGTGAGGGTAGCTCCCCGGGCGGTACTTGGCAGGACCGTACCCTGCTGAGTGAGGGTACTCAGTAGGACGAGGAATGTCATGACGGTACTCGGCAGGACGATATTCCCCAAGATTGTACTCAACAGAAGGCTGCGGAGAGCGATAAGTGAGGGTGTAGTGCTGAGGAAGGCTACCATCCGAAATGGCAGGCGTGCGAGGCCCGAGACTCTCCGAAGAGTTGGTTCGGGTAGTAGTCCTGGTCATAGGAGGCAGCTCGTGTTCGCTGGGAGGGGCCGGGCCGTAGTGTGGTTCGTAGATACGGCCCATGGTGGGATAGGGCATAGGGTGGGCAGAGCCCATGGGAGGAGGGTAGCTGTTGTGTCGGGGCGATTCGGGTCGGTGGGCTGTCAGTGCTGTGGTGCTGACGGATCGGGAGACCCCGAATCGAGTGTCACGAGTCCGACGCTCGTCTGCTAGCTCTTGCATCCTGTTGGGTCTATAGTCGCGGAGAATCTCGTGTACGCCAGGGATGGTATGTAGGCCAGGTAGGCGATTATCAGCCGGGGGAGGCGTGGGTGGGGGTTTTTTGTCAGTGGCCTTGGACTCGGTGACCTCGATGGGCTCGGTGGCCTTGATCTTGGTTGGATCCACATAAGAAGGCATGGTAGCGGTGATGGGAGAGGTCGAAGTAGTGTTTCGCTTGGGTAAGAAAGTAGTAGACTACAGTGACTTGTATGTGTAGTAGGGGCAGACGCGGCCTTGAGTAACAGGCCTGGGACCTTGGAGTAACAGGTACGTAGGATGTGGTTGAGTCTGAGGGTTCCAGGGTTGGGAGGGTAGCCAGAGGGTAGAAATGTTATATAGGTCGGTCGCTCATGGAGCACCCGGCAGCTAACAGACTTCAGGAAGCTCAGGATGGTGAGGGCCGGGGCAGCCGGGGGATTTCAAGATTCTTAACGGCCCCGGGGCAGCTTTGGCATGTTGCGACGAGCGGATTTAGCTTGAAATGCCTTCCCGGCTGTTCCAGGGTCTTACATGGGGCATGCATCCCGGTCCGCTGCTGACGCGCTAGAAGGCAACGTGCCCTGAATCCGTCAACGTCGCCCGCCGGAGGCCCGGGATCGCTCAGGGACGTCGTAACAACCATGGGAGCACCGCATGTCGTCAAATATTTGGCCACAGCCGACACATCGATGGCGACGGCTGTCTTCCAGGACATGTTTCAGTTGAGGTGGAGTGTGTTCGGTGCCACGGCGTCCACATGTTGAGCAGCAGTCCCCGCCTGATGGCATCCGAAGGAACATGGGTAGCTGCAGGGTTAGAGTCGAGCCTAAGGCTAGGACAGGGGAGCAGTGATGTCATCTGAGAATCGTGATAAATGTCAGATCGAAATGTAGCAGCAGATCGGAATTGAATATGGCGGGGACTTTCGTTACGGCTTAGCCGGGACCCTGCCAAGAACAGGGTCTGGAGGGGCTAAGCCACTTAAGCAAGCGTTTTCCGCGAAGCCGTCGATCGTCTATACATGTCCGATTACCATGCATAGTGCCACGGGCCCAGGGTCTGCGTTACATCATTGGGCGATTTGATCAATTCACGGCCTTGTTTCGCGATGCTCCAAGAATGCCATAGTGGTCAGGATGGGCTTTCCAGCTACTCCACGTTTCTGGGAAGGACCTTTGTACCTCTGTACCACAGTAATGTTCAAATCCCTGCTATGCAATACCAGCGACCGCGTCGACAAATACAACCAGACACAGCTCTTCGAATGCGGAAGGCGCGGCCTCACGAGTCCTCTAAGTCCGCGAGTTCTTTGCAGATACGCGCAAGCGACCATATCTCTACATGTTCCTGCCTTCATCTGGAATATCATTAGATTAATCCGTCCACCACATCGCACTTTCCAGTCCGTCCTGTCCGCAGTACCCTAGGTATCCTTAGGTGGGGTCTCAATCTACCATAGGTAGTCTTTGGCGTCACAGCTCCCAACATTTCAACAGTTGAATTCTCATCCGCGCCCGCCTCCGTCCGCTTCCGCGACGGTTTATGCGCTACAAAGGTTAGCTCAGGGACACGTGGGCTGGCCGCCGCCGCCCCCGGGGCCCGACCCCTCGTTCAGGTACTGGTCTGGCCATGATTATGACGCCATGAGCTCTTCAGCAACATGCGCACGCATTTTTGCGACCTCAAATTGCCCCGAATGAAGAAGATGAGAGATGCAATGTTCCTGAGAGTGAAGTCCCGCCTCAAACAAGACTCGGCATCGGCCACGAATTTCAATCTACCCATTCCGGCCAACCCAGCACGGCACTGTTACCTCACGTCCCAACAACCTACAAAGGTACCCTATTGAGTAAACCGTACGAGGCCGCGTCATCCTTGTCCGGAGGGCACAGCTACGCTCACTATCGCAGTGTTTGCCTGCCGGAATGCAAGATTCAAGAATTGCGTGGCGGGTATCCGCACGCCTCCGAGTGCTTGCTCAGTCAGTGCGTAGTCAAATGCTGGGAGAAGTCTCAAGGCGGCCCACGGACCCGCTTAGACTCATTGAAGCTGCAGTTTGCGCCGAGCTCTGAAGATCTGGATGACTGCAGGACCACATCCAAACATCAACATATGCCCTCTTCCATAGGCATGCCCTCAGACGCTAGTTTACAGACTGCAGGGTGGTTTCCGCTTGAGCTGTGACCTTCCGAACCTTGGGAAGCCAGAAGCAGCCGTATGGGAGTTGTCGACCTTTGCAAACCGAATGTGAAAAACTGACTGGCTCAGAACAGGTCGACCAATGCACTGATGTCAAGAACTATACGAATGTTTTGACACACTCCGACAAACAGCCCGTCTCGGAATTAAATCCAAGTCTTAGGCCTCCTTGTGAAGCTTTTTCCTTTGGTATATTTCAGGTTCGGTTCAACCCATCTAGGGTGTTGAATCGGGGAACCCCGCATGGCCAACCCTCACAGCCCTGCGATGTTGCAAGGCTGTATAGTGGACTACTTCCTGGTTTACAGTACTGCTCGTGCAACCCCTCATGTCAACCACCCTTCAAATCGACCCTATGGCACAAGCTGTCTTCTGCAGCGGAGGTCTCCTGCTTCCAAGGGTTCCAAGGCATCGCTAACACCAAGCGCAACCTTACCTCACGTCAACCCAACCGAACAAACACACAGATAACACACCTCGCGCATCTGCCGGGACACTCTCCTATCTTGCCCCAGGTTGCACATTTGATGTTTCCGCTGTCCCATCGCGCACCAATCACAGACCGTTGAAAGCTCCCCGTCTCCGCAGGACCCCACCTGAACTTTGCCATTTCAGGGTCCATGCAATTTTGTCGATTGCGCATCCCTATGACATCGCATTTGCGAGGACGGCAAAGGCGAGCGGGGATGCAACATTTCCAGCACAGTGCTCGTGATTTATGTGTCGCCCAGGCGTGTAATCGGGTTTGCTGGTAGGTATCGATGAGCACCTCCTTAAGGCCTGGAAGATGCTAGACTGGTATTGGGGGGAGCGATAAGGCGGGTGGGTGCGGTTCATATCATGGCGCATTTCTCACTAATACGTAGATACTCCCACAAGGCCCCTCAAGCAAAGAGCTGCCAAGTCAGAATGCGCAATGTTTCAGGACAAAAATCAAAGTCCTAGGCTAGGCGAAGCAGCTGCGAGGGGTCGATTGTCTACAGATCTACGATCTCTCTGCATCCATTGTAGAGGACCACCAAAACCCGAAAAAAGTTGTTGCTGCGTTAACCCCGTATATAGTTATGCCTTGCTTTTTCCATCTTACTTGAGTATGATAGATCTACGACACATCGAAAACCCCCGGAAAAAAAGCTTCATAAACCCCCAAAGAAGAAAGTACCCGGCTGAACAGCCAAGGTGCACTCTAGACCTCAGCACTGTGGGCGGGGAAATGAAGCTGCAAAGGACGGAAGCCCCCACAGCTCGGATTGGCGACGCCCTAAAGGTCAAGGTTGATTAGAGCACCTCTATCCTCCAAGACCTCAGATAACACGAAGTCCAGGTCAGCGTACCGAGCATCGCAGACGTTCTGTGGAACCATCAAAAGCGATCCTTTTCCCTCTTCGCTCTTTATGAATTCATGCTGGTAAACGAGGTCCCGATGCAGCTGCCACGTCGCGTCCAGTTTTGTCATGGGTCGAGGACTGCAGTTCTCATCTGCGTCGAGCATGCTAACAGGCAGCCTTGCGCCTCCTATTACATCGTTCCACACGAAGCCCTTTGTAATCGACTCGAGATTGGTGCCGGGAGGTGTCATAAACTCGGCGTCGTTATAGGGACGAATGAGGCAGGTCCCGTCTTCGTCGAGTTTTCTAATGGGAAAGGCAAGAGTCTCCTTTCTCATCATATCGACGTGCATGTGAACTGAACCATAATTTGTCACATCGTTCGCTGCAGTCGCGTAAATTCTGGCACCGGCAAGGCTTGTCTCGTTTGCAAGAGTAAATGCCTTGAGAGCAGGCAGTATAGGACGCCAGCACTCGTTTCTCCTTTCGCTGGTCTCGGAACCACATGTAGGTATATGGGAAGGGAATGTAGGTTTTGTTTTGCTGCAACAAACCACAAGTGACTCGAGTTTTATGATCCCTTGCAACGGGCTTGAACTCGTCGTCTTCGGTCCCACCGATGATGTTGGGGCACATTGGCGACATCTGGATCCGGAGATTGCGCATGCGCGGGAGGAGCTGGCGGATGGCGTCGCAGGGATGAGCCGCAAGCTCAGCATCAGGATCTCTGTGATCGAGTCGTACGAACTCTGCTGACTCCAAGTCGTCGACGATGTCATCGTACCGGTCGCACCATCTCCTCCGTATCCGCTGTTCGTCTTCTGCCTTGGTACCTTCGCTGTCATGGTTCGATGTTTCTTCTGAGCTATTCGTATCCAATGATTATGAGTGGTTTGTAGCTTCCCGGCCTGAGGGTAGATCCCATTCAGAATCACTCTCTGCTTCAGATGAGGATTTCGAATTGAGAGAGCTATATTCGCGTTCGTCGGAAGAGTAATGGTGACTGTCCAGAGAATCATCCGTATCAATTTCAACCTTGACGCTCTGAGATGCAGTCTCTGCTTCAGGAAAGGAGCTAGAATGTGGAGAGATGTGTTCTCGTTCTTCCGCCAAAGTCTCTTCGAGATTGTCCAGGGAACGAACTGTGTGGGCTTCATCTTCTTCGCTTCGATATGCAGCCGCGTTTCTACGAGAGGATCCTGAATGGGAAGGACCACGTTCTGATTCCTTGTGTGACAGAGCAGCCTCGGCAGCCAGCATCCGTTCCATCAGCATCTCTTCCATCAAATGCCTTCGAGTATCGCCTTCATATCCCTTCATCGTTCCCGAATCGATATCCAGATTGACGCAATTTTCTGGGAGGGATCTGAGCAAGTCGACTAGCGTCGAAGGGTACACCTCTTCAACACGCAGACTCATCGAAACCAAATTGGTCATCTGCCGGATCGGGGGAATGAGCAGCGAGATGCGCGTCGAGTGTAGAGAATAGAACCACTTGGAGCCACAAGCCTTTGTACAACCAAAGGTATCGTAACGGCGTTCCTCGACGCGCACAGTCAAAGATCGTACTAAGGCTCCGAATTTGGCGATGTTGAAGCTTTTCGGAAATTTCCTGATCGCGAAGTTTGTAAGGACGATGTTCTTGTAAAATACACGATGTCCCTGTTCGTACAACTGCCTGTTGACGAGGAGGAAAGAGCGCATATCAGCATTGCGATCGCTTGTGCTTCGGAGTGCTTTCGCTATTTCGCATATAAGCTCAGGTGGTAGGCTAGAAAGATCCATCGAGGCGATTTTGGTTGATTTGTGATGATGGGACGTGAAGAAGGTTGAGACGGGGAACCACAGATGTCAGAGTGTTATATGTCGGTGACACGACGCCTGGGAGAACCTCGGGCAGGCATAGGGGAAAAGATTCCTCGTTTGGAACAGGCTGTAAGACCAGTGGCCAGTCTAGCCTCCGTGTGGCATTTTGATCTTGCTTTTGTGCGGCGTTATCGTTGCGGTGAGGTCTTAGCAGCTCTTTGGACCAGATGTATACTGCAAGCCGCGCACTTTACAGACAAGCTCCACTTTGGCATCTGTGGATACTCGGATGCGCTGTATTACAACATGATAGAAGAGACTAGATAGTAGGTAGCACAGATCAAGTGAGGTCCATACAGCACAAAGCTCCCCGGAAGTAGCCACGGTCTTCGGGCTGTCTGAGTTGCAAGTAAACGGTAGCTCTGTAACCTCCAATTATGTACAGGTAAGGATGTCCAGTCGCTCATCTACTAATGAACGCTGATCTAACAGCTATCGGTACGCAAAACGCTCGACTGTTAGACAATGTGGCTCCTCCATATACAAACGATGAGACTCCGAGAGTTCCAGGGAGACCAGAAACCAGCTTATGCAATTCTTTCTCATACATGGGGGAACGATGAGCTACTATTCCACGAAGTTGACGAAGCCGCGAATCCGACTGGTCTTGTGTCCTTCACGAACGCCGCCCAGAAGAAGCGAGCAATCAAGGTCCAACCCGCATGTCATGCAGCCAGCACAGAAGGCTACGACTGGATATGGATCGACTCATGCTGCATCAACTAGAGGTCCAGTGCCGAACTGTCCGAAGCGCTGTACAGTATGTACAAGTGGTATCAAGCAGCCAAACTGTGCATCATCCCGCTGGAAGACGTTGGCTCTGCGTACTCTACCGCCGACTAGATGTTCAATTTCGAAAACAGTCGTTGGTTAACCCGTGGCTGGACGCTGCAAGAGCTGATCGCCTGTGAGAAGCGAGTTTGGCTAGATGCAGGGTGGCATCTTATACCGAGCCACCCATTCGAAGCCGCACACACTACGCTTCTAGAAACCGTAGCAGACATTACCCGGATACCACACTCGGTATTGAGGAGCCCGTCATCAACGGTGGAAACTCATACTGTGTAGCGGAGCGCATGTCGTGGGCATCGAGGCGAACAACCACGCGACCGGAGGACCAGGCTTAAGCCGCTTTCCAGAGACTGCAGCTGGAGATCATGCGAACCATCCCTGATCAGACTATATTCGCGTGGCGCAGGCCTAGCGAACTGCTGCCGGAGCCCAATGTCCCCACGATCTCTACAGAGACGAGTGGCTTACTTGCGCTACAGCCATCCTACTTCGTTGACACACCTCCTGATATTGTGTCCTACGCCGCAGGGATATCCTCGCTGTCCTCATACACAATGACGAATCTCGGCTTGCAAATCAGCGGTCCCATCTCCCCGCCCCTAAGAAGGGAAGGCACGGTACTGGCCATACTGCAATGCTGTGTGCTCAAAGCTGCAAAAGATCACACTACCTGTAAGCACTCCATAGCGGTGAAATTACAGCCCGTCCCGAATGTGGAGTCGTGCTGGATCAATGGCGTCCAGTGTGACGTCTACCAACGTATCGAGCAGCATAAGTGGTGGACTGTTAGCTGCTCTGAAGAAAGTGCGTATACGGTGAGAAATATCGTCGTGGCGGATAAAAATATAATTGGGACGCATAGGAATAGGATCAGGTTGTATGCACACTGATGGAGACGAAGACGCGTTTTGGCCACCACCTCAATCTGTTCCTCCATATAGAGAAGAGTAGAAGTTTGATATTCGAACTGTCTAACATCGACCATCTCGGAGACTTTTATGAAGAACTCTGCGCGGGATGGTCGATATACGGACCTCAGCATCCCAAATCATGAAGTTGGATGCGTTGGCTGAAGATGCGGTGAATCACTCCCGTCGTCTAATCGTAGTCGGAAAGGGACTGCCCCCCTTTTCGACTGATTCCTTCATCTCTTGGGCCGACTTTACCACGCTTCTCCGGGAGGACGGCCCATGGTGGATCTGTCTGATCGTGATGACAAGGTTGATATCGGGCATAGGTGTACTGACACGGATGGGGATGGCAATGTTGATCCAGGACGTGGTGGAAGTATTGATGAGAGGAGTGGCAGCACACTGCTCACCGGGAAGACGATACGAGATGGATCCGTTCGACTGTCATGACAAAGCTACAGGGCGTGGTGGCAGCGTGGCTGGATGCCAGGATCGCAACGGTGATGGCGGACGCGGTGGGAGCGTCGGAGAGGGGAGTGGCAGCCAGGGTCGCAACGGTAATGGCGGACGTGGTGGGAGCGTCGAAGATGGGGGTGGCAGCAATGATGTCCTCTGCGAGTTGTCGTCGGCATGCTTGAAGTTCCACTTGGGTTCGATAGGCCGTGATGTGAGTGTTTGTCTCTTGGGCGGCGGTTTCGAGGGACGCGCATCGTAACCTGCGGGACTGTGCTGCCTGCTGGCCACCCAAGCCCTCTCTGCCATAGTCAAGGGGGGTAATCCCGCTCTCAGTGCCCGACGCCTGTGGGCATGGGGTCGGAAACTATTTTTCTGTTTGCTAATCGGCTTATTGGGCATGGTGAGATGATGTGTAGGAGTATGTAGGAGATGCGGGCGTAAGAAGTTGAGAAACAGCTTGGGAAATGAGACAAACGCCTGGTCACCGATGACGCGGACAGATAAGAGAACCTTAAGTCGGAAGAAGTCGAGGAAAGAAAGTGCAGGTGAGAGAGGGCGTGGGGTCATATATGTGGTGACGAGCCAAGGCGCTAGCAATGCAGGTGGGTTGTTTCTTCCAGTGAATTGGCAGGTGCAACGCTGGAACTCTTCGTCCTAGGATATCTCAACGCACGCTGAATGGGATCAGGTGATCATGTATCTACTGATCATATTGAGCAGAGATACCACGTCTAAGCAGGGTATACATCTTAGCTATGCCATACATACCTGACTGTCTCTGAGCATACTGTAATAACACCCATGAATTCGTCCAATCGTGCCCAAACTTCCCAGCACCTTTTTTTCTGTCCGCAACTCCACGAGACTTCACCCTTCCACGGGAGCCTGAATCCCTATCTCACCTTAAACCCTCCCAAAAACACCCCTAACACTCCCCTCAAGCACCACATGCCCCTTCACCGCCACCTCTCCAATTCCACTCCCCTGGCTCCCCTCACTCAACCACCTCTGCAACAAATCATTACTCTCCTTCGGCTTAATCCCCGAATTTGCCGTGCCAACCGTAACATGCGCCACAGAATTTGTACTCTCAAACACGACCTCCTCCGTCTGCGTCCCATTCTCTCCCTCCGTCTTCAACACTGCAGACCCCTGCAACCGGACCACGAAACACATGACCCGGTCATCCCAGATCAGCCGCTCGAGATGCACATTACACTTCCCGAGCTCGGGTTCGAGGTACTTGTTCGATGCATTATCGTCCGGGTTGTAGACCGCTTCGTGCAGTTTCAGGAGCTTGTTCCAGTAGCCTTCGTTCTGGGCCGCGGAGGCGCGGTGGATGAGCGTGACGTGGAATTCAGGTTGCACGCGTCGCGACTGCTTGAGCTGGCGGTATGTTTTTGCGGTTTCGGCGTCGGCGTCGGCGAAGAGGGCTTCAAGGATGGAGTTGATGCGGGAGGAAGGCAGCTTGACGGAGAAGTACTCCATTTTGGGTTGCTTCTTGGCTTTCGGCTGCTGCTGTTGCTGCTGCTGGTTCTGGCCGTTCTTTCCGTTTTGGGGTTTGTTCTTGTTGCCGCGCGAGAGGTCCATCTTGAAATCGGGTTTGTAGTCGTTCATAGCCCATTCGATGGCTGCGTCGAGGTCGGCCGAGTTCGGCATTTCCTTGCCTTGGAAGAGCGCGGGGTACGTCTCGTAAAGTTTGCTGATAATGACTTCGAGGTTCTCGCGGGAGGAGACGGTGGGGTCGAGGTTGATGATCAGGTCGAATTGGTCGTCCGGAGCTTCGGACGGGTCGGCGGGCTGGAACCGGTGCATGAAGCCTTCCATGATCTCGACGATCTCGTCTGAGCCCTTGGAGCCTGCCTGTATTGTTTGATGGTTGTCGCCACGGGCTAATACGCGATCCCGGGTCGCTTTCCGAATCTCGTTGTAGTTCATGCGGTCGTGTTCATAGTGCAGGGCGACGAAACGGGCGTTCTTTGCGTTCTTGGATACGTCGTTGATGAGCTGTTCTCGCTCTCGCTTCTGATGGTTGTTTCTGTCGGCGATGACCACCGGGTTGGTAACGAGCATGGAGGAGATTGTATCAGCGAAGAACTGGGGGCGATTTCTTTTGACGTGTACATTGTCGTTTTGGAAGTGACCCCAGCCGAACAGCTTCACGAGTGCCAGCGCAAGGGTGGTCTTCCCGCATCCGATAGTAGCAATAGGAACCAGCACAACATCTCGAGTCACATCCTTGTTCTCAACAGCACCGGCTTGGATCTCCTGGCGGATGATATCTGCACCGGTCGTGCCCTCCGATGCTAGAAACTCATCTCTGAGTTTGATGATGCCGTGGTTCTGCATGTACTGCTTCGAGAGGCCAGGCTCCTGCGCGAACCGTCGGCGAGCAAAGTCCAGGTATGCCTTGGTTATCTTCGCATGTTTCTTGTACCGTATCGGTTTCCCGGAGATCATCGACTTGGTGCATTCACGCCACTGTCTGTACATGAGATATGGTTCCTCGAACTTGTACTTGAAGAACCAGTCGACCCAGGGTGCATTTTCGTTCTCCCGCGCCTGGCAGCGGATCACGAATCCCTCGGTGTCTCGTCCCGCGTAGTTGCCAGTCTCTGCCACCTTTTCAAGGAAGGCCTTCACCTGCTTGATATCGTCCTCCATGACGTACATGACCTTCTTCATTCCCCACTCATCGGCGAACTTGTCGACTAGATGGCCTGGGTATGTAGCGAATTCGGGGAGGTTGAGGTTGATACCGTGTATGTAGAGTCCAGCTTGGTCGGGTTCGTATGCCAGGACATGCTCCTCGAACGAGTCATCGCAGAGCTCGGCCACAAGCGTTGCGTTCATCTGCCTCAACTTTCGAGCTAGCTCTGCTTTCGTCTTGCCGACAGCTGCCAGATGTCGCTCGACCCACTTCTCGCCTGCCATGGCATGACTGAGCTCCACGTCACCACGAGCACCAGTCGAGTGCTTGCTGCAAACCAGCAATGTGTCGTCGTCCAAGCCCGCGATGAAGATGATGCAGCCGTTCTCCTTGACGCTCAACTCGTATGGACCCCGTGTGTGTTCGTAGACATTCTTCCATTCCGTCTTGCGTACTTCTCCGTGATTGAAGAACTTGTCGTAACCGCGGACGGCGATCTCGTAGTTCCCTTCTCGGTTCGTGTATGTGAAGAGGCCGCGTGCGTACGTTGGGAGGTTCTCCTTCTTGTAGTCCCAGTCTTGCATCTTCCATGAGTCGACGGTCCTGCCGCCCGGCAGCTGAAAGGTATGTTTCTTGACCGAGAATCCACCTTTTCCCTTGCCTTTTCCCTTATGTGACTCGAGCGCTTGGATGAGCTGTCTAATTTCATGCGGGTCCTGGGGCGCATACGGCGCTGTCTCGCGATGTGCCATGATGGCTGTGGAATAGGAACAGGAGGTAAAACCGGTGGCGGAGACTTTCTGAATCTTTGCGGGCCGTCCGACAACCTGGAGAGGAGTGGGTAAGCAGGTGGGTGGAGAAGAGAGGGCATGAAGCGCCGGGCGGAGACAGTGACATAGTGCCCGCATACGGGCACGGACGATAGCATGAAAATGCAAGTAATGTGACTCAACAGCGGGCAAGGGCGGACCTTACAGATTGGGATGAGTCGAAGTGAGCAATGGCAGGCATAAAGGGCGCACTGCCTCCAGGGCTGGTGGTGGGACTGCTAGCGGAGAATTGACCCTGGAGGTGTGAGATCATATGTGGCGTAGGTCAGCCACGCCCTGGTGCCTGGACTACTCTCCTTCCGGTTAGACCCGCGCATGTTTGTCGAAAGCAGTGAAAGTGTAACGGTCTGTGTTGAATAGCGGTATCATGAAGAGGGTATCGTCACCCAATACAACACCAGACGCCTGGGCTAGACGAGATCTCAAATCCGTCTCAACAACAGGCCGAGGCCAAACCGGAAGAGCATCCTAATATACACGCCACGTCTGTTGCATCCCCTTTCAAAACCACTTTGCCTTCAAAACTCAGAAAATATTTCTCCTGGGAGATTTTACTTATGCGCCTGTAGTTGCAGAGTCTCATCTCTAATTGGCAGCACCTACAATCTTCAAACCCTCTTTATCAGCCGAATACGCGAGTATATAGCGGAACGGATGCCATGCCACCTGCGATGCCGGCTGCGACATTTCGATAGTGTGGACCAGCTCTCCACTCACCACATGAACAATCTTCAGCTTCTTGCAGTCGTCAGCGCCTGCCGTTATGTAGCTGCCGTCGAACGAGAAGTCAACGCTCCTCACGGGGCCGTCCAGGAGGTCGAGTGTCCGTATGCAGATCCAGTTTGTCGTGTCCCATTGCGACACCAGCGAGTCTCCTCCACCGACAGCTAGATACTCTCCGCTTGGCGATAGCGATATTGCAGAGCATGACGAAGTATGCCCGGTGAATCCGTTGATGGTTTCGAAAGAGGGGTATCGCAGGATCTTGAAGCGTCCATCGCCGTTTGTGACATAAAGGTATTTCCCCGACCAGTCGAACACGCATTGGTTGGTCTGAATCTCCTGTTTGTGTTCCGCAATAGGCGTCCAAGTCTCGCGGCTGATGGGTACGAGCGTGTTGTCCTAGAAGCCTTCGTCAGATACGATATCCACGAAGCAGCAGGTATCCAAGACAGCTTACCTTCGTCCCCACAAGGAGTTCGGACCCATCCGGTCTCCACGCCAAAGTGAATGGAGACCCAGCAATCTTCAGCTCCCCCACACTGGCCTTGGTCCTTACGTCCCACAGCTTGACGAGGCCATCGGACGTGCAGCTTGCCAGCTCGTTTTCATTTATCGGATGGAATTGGACGCGTTCTACTCCGCCACCGAGGCCCTTGAGCTCTGTCGAGTTTCGGACATTCGGCCTATCCGGGTTCCATATCCGCAGCGTTCGGTCATGAGCTCCAGTCGCAATCAAGGTGCCTGCGTCATTCCAGCTCAGTGTGCGGATGTAATGCGACGAAGAAACGGATGCCGACGGGCGGGGATTGTCAGTATACGTTGATGTCTTCAGCTTTGAAAATATCTGGGAGAAGTTTGCGCGACCTATCGGGCGCGCTCTCGTCGAAGGGGCCATGGATGGGGTGTAGTTGCAGGAAGCTCGGAGTCGGAGGAAGCGGAAGGGCTTACAGCGCCATACTGGTTGTAGGACGCATTGCGACCCTCTTCAGCGCGAAGTTTTCCTTCTAAGCTTTGACCTAGCACCTTAGCAGGAGTACTCCCAACCTGAAGCTCGCTCATCGCAGAAGGTATGAGACACTGTGTGAGGCAGTGATTGCTTTCTGAGACCTGAACCACTCCAGAAGCTCATAGCTGTGGCTGGTGCAAGACTTCGCGTGATTGGGTGGATCAGCCACTTGTTGTGGCGTTCGAGGGATCTCATCGCTACTCCGTACATCAGCTTCCAAGCTTCCAGTTCCTGTGCCTCCAAGGCTTTTGAGATTTTTGGCGCCTAAATTGATGTTCCCAGGAGAATTTTGCCCTTTCACCCATTTCGCAGACTTAATCGAGCGTCTAAGCAGCTCATCCGTGACCATCCGCATTACAGGGGAGTATCAGGCACCTAAGTCGCTGCCTAGCGCCTATTGTCGTGCCTCTTTGGGTTTCAGCGAGCAGTTTTCTATCTCCCGCTGACCTGGAGGCCAAAATCTTTGACAATTCGCCGTCTTACCATTGCTTACAACACTCAATATTATCGGAACTTACACAGTCAGAATCGATGTCAGGCATGCGGATCGCCCAGTGCGGGGGCTGGGAATATGGTTACATAGACAACCGAGCATGGACTCGCAAAATGGGTGCCGAAGACTGGACTATCCTCAACGAGCCAACTTCTCGTGCCTCGACAAGAACTTTTCTTGGTGTGACAAGAGCTAAAGAGGGTCCCTTCACATGGCGACGTAAAGAAGACAAATGGCACCTCGAACGTGCTGATTTCGACGAGTTACGGGTTTTAGGCCCTTCTCCAAACACAGGAGCTCAAGCACGCCCTGGTCTCTACCTGATTCTGCACAGCCAAGCACCTGGGGAACCGAATCATTGGTGTCTATCCGTTGCTCACGAGAACGAGAAGGGCGACACGTATCAAGTCACTGGAGACGCAGAGTTCATGCATTATGCTCACGAGAAAGGAGTCAACCGATTCCAAGCTGAAGATTTCAAGACTGCGTATACTATGGTAAAAGAGCTGTTCCCAGACGCCGAAGATCTGCTTAAACGAGTCGTCGACGAGGAGAAACCGCCTTCCGCTCCGAACCGAGCCTCCATCAGCGAAAATTGTCAGGGTTGGTGTTGGAGAGTCCTGTCCCGACTGGCAGAGCAAGGAATCGTCACGCAAGGAACACTCGAGGACGTGAAAAGGATGATTGAGCCTGTGTAAGAGGTCTCCGGAAGACATCTTTCGATAATTCGCGAGATCGGACCTACTTGCTCGCAAACAGTCCCGCAATACCCTTTTTGTTTTCCTCTACCACCTTTCTCGCAACTTCCAACTCTTCCTTACTCGGCATATTGACAGTCGCCAAATACATCACATCCTCACCCAACACTTTCTTCACTCCTTTCACCCCCATACCAACGCCGTACGAGACCAGCGAAACCGGACCTAGCACATCCTTCAATTTCGCATCCTCTACTCTATTCACAGGCTTCAGCCTCCCATCTTCCCCAGTCTCTCGCCACCCGATGGCCCCAGGATACGCGTGGCCGTACTTCCCACCTGTGAGCAGCGCTGTTATCGAACCGTTGTTAACCGGGTGGTTTGGGTCTGCAAAACGCGAATGGAAAGGTGTCGATACAGACGTAGATGATAGGGCATTCGGTGCAGTGTTTCCAGTAAACTCAGCCATTTCTCGTCGATCGTAATACTCCGACACGAATTTCTTATTTCTCTTCAACCGCTCTTTCAGCGTCTCTTTCTTGCCCAGATCTTGAACAGACGGATCTGAGCCAGGATACACCAATGGCGCAACCTCCAACGGCATCACTATCTTTCCATCCGCATTGCGAAACGGTCGTAGCACTTTCTTCGACGAGGTACCGCGTGCCGAACTTCCGGTTTCTGGTCCGCGAATCCCCCACTTCGAGATCTGTTTCGCGGTCTCCAAATCAATCGCTTCGATGCCCACGCCCGAGTTTTCCGCTGCAGCGCTATCACCAATCTTATACACCAAAACCAAAGCATACAATCCCTTGGGCATAAACACATCTCTATTCATCTGATCCAGGAAACAATTCGCTTTATATCTTTTCTGCAAGTCCATTACCGCACTATCGTCGCATCAGCACTCACTTTTCCTCCCTTACGCGCACACATCCGACTTTCCGATAATCGTACTTACCTCAAACTCAACGTCACAGACATGGACACCGCAAACGTAATCATCTCATGTATTGGTGATATCACACTCGCGGCAACATAGACTACATGCAGTAACGGCGACGCCTGGGATGCAGAATGAAACTCTTTCATGAACTGAAGAAATGTGGATTGGTCGATACCGTATTGTTGCAGATCGGGTGCATAGGCGCGGCAGAAACCGCGGGATCTGGTTCCGGGGCGCCGCTGCGGTATCAAGATTGGGTAGGGGAGACGAGGTGTTGTGGTACCGGGTATGGGTTGTTCGGTACGTACTTGGCCTTCGGGGATATCCAGAGGGGTGTTGATATCTGGGTGGGGGAATCCGGGTTCCATCTTGGATCCAGTCTTGCTCGTCTGTAGCCACGGGCATGGTGTCATCGTCGTGTGAGAGAGCGTCAGATGTTACGCTGTCGGTTCGCTCGGTTGGGGACACGGCGGATTTGCGTTCCTTCCGATCATGGTGCTTCTCAACCACCAGCCCAATAGTCGATGAGACGCCGCGTGTAATAGCAGTGATCATGGTGCGAACTTATGGTTAATCGTGATAGTATACTGGATTTTAGCAATTAGATTTTGAGCAAGACTGAGCGGGTGAGATATATATCACGTTGTTGCAATTGATTTGAGCAATGAAGCACAAAGAGAAATTGTGCAAGAAGCGCTGAACTGGATGGAAGTAGATATGGGCACAGCCACAGTCGTGTCTCAGAGCAAGCGGGGCGTTTGCTGACAGTGACCACTGATTGTCTTGTGAGGCTGAAACCGTTAGCTGGGAGGACTGGGGATTGGAGGCCTACGTACGTGGTGAAACATCAAGTTTCAAGCAAGCTGTCTTCATATACATTTGTGGAGAAAGCGCCTGGGGCAGCGGACGCGCAGTAGTAGAGAGCCATGCGGAACTGCCTGCGGTCGGCCGGGTACCACTGGCCGATGAGGTAGACAACACCGGGCAAGAGGCCGGCGAGAATTTGTACTACGCCCATTGTCGTCATGACAATGCCTCAGCAGAGGATGAGGATGCCCATATACGTTGAGTGATTACTGAACTTGGAGAGGACCTCTCCTACCCTATCTTCCTCTAAAACACCATCTGCCCCTTCCTCAACGGCATCGTCTCATCGTCCATCCCAAAGCCCACTCTCGACACCCCATCTCTCTGAAGCTCGCCAAACCTCAGCTTCGTCTCAGCTATAGGCCTGGGTACCGGCGTAGCTCCCAGTGAATGGCCAAGCGTGATGTGATCCAGAAGACTACTCCGCGTGGTAGCTACAATCGACGAGAAGCTGTTGTCATGGCTGACACCATTCAACCACAGGGCGCGCAAACCCAGAATGACGCAGGCGGCCGAGACAGCAATGGCGATGGCGTATGTCATTATGAGGTTTCGGGGCTGGTATTCGTAGATTGTGATGGGTTGGATCTGTGTGACGTTTGCGATTATTGAGTTCTCTTTGGATTCCCTGGATATTTGCGGTTTTTGTTTAGTAAAGAGTGGGCAAAAACCCTGCTTCCGTAGCCTGGGAATACTGCGGAAAGGGATGCACAAGACTTACCAGAACCGCTCACTGCTGAAGAGACTCAGTGTCTGGTTTCTCGAAAGCTCTTCAATCATCTCCCCAAGCGTCCTGTTTCCCGCTAAAGCGCGATCGGCTTCTGGTAATTCCGCAAGGGGCCCTCCCCACGTACCCCTAAAAGCCGTCGAAACGAGTCCGATAAGCGCAGTGTCCATGATTCTTGTTTTCTGGGTTACAAGTGAGGCCATACCGCTGTCCCCGGAGTGTCCAACGGGGCCTGACATGACGGCGCCAATAGCTCCAGAGAGCAGAGTTGCCAAGTTGCGCGAGAGATATTTGGCTATGCGATTCTGTGGGGAAATCTCCGCCGATTTCTCAGCCCATTCAAAGGTCATGCTCGAGATACTTTGCACGTCGCCCGAAGATGTCAGGTTGAGCGTGAATGTGGTGTTGTAAATCGCGCAGGTAATCGCATCTTCGCCATCCAAGCGACCCCAAATGGCCGGTCCATCTGTACTTCCATCTAGATTACTCGAGCAGTAGCGATCTCGGGTGCCCATGATACAGGCTTCAACAACCTCGGTCGCATTGTAGGTATTCAAGTAACTCTCGGCAACATCCAAGGCGACATATTTGACGTATGCACCGGCGCTGCCCTGGATTGCTTTCTCGGTCGCGTTCCAGATCGCTGTGATATTGTCGAGGCGTCCCCCAGTAGCCTTCTCACACTTCAGCGAGGGCGCTTTGAAGATGTGCTGATATGTCGTGTTGGGAGCGACTGCAGGCATGGGAAGGATGTCCATCCGAGACGCAGTGCCTACTGTTAGACGGTTAAGCAGTGGCGACGAACCATCCCCAAGACCTGCGAACGCATAGAGAGACGCATCCCAGAGGTTGAGTGAGGGTACGGCTATCGCCGTAGTGTTCGGCCGGGTAGAAGGAACCACCAGCAATGTAGAAGGCGTTAACAACGTTGCGAGGGGAAGGCACCTTCCACATGAGTGAGCAAGTTTACTGAGCTGGACAGGATTGACAAGCTCACCATATAATAAACGCCATCAATGCCGGAAGTCGTGCTTTCAGAAACAATCTCGGGCTAGTCAAAGCAAGGAAATCGTAGGTTGCGGCGAAGATGGCATTGATGGTGGATACCGAGTTGGGTTTCCGTCGCAAGTTGATCCACATATGCTGCTTATAGGCCACCACCACCGCGCTCGCTAGCAGAGTCTTTGTGAGAAATGCTAATGCGGTTCCATAACGGAGGATCCAGGTCTGGGTGAGGTATTGCGAGCTGCCGTCGCCGAAACCTCGCACGATTGTGCCATCGAGGCGCGAGTAGAGGAGATGATGGCCTACTGCGACTAAGACTCCCGAGAAGAATAACGCGAGCATCGAGACCGGAGCCCGAGGTGAGATTCTCCATTTTACAGGATGGGGGCTAGAGGTCTGGACAGGAATCGCTGAGTTCACATCGGTTGCTGAATGGGTGTCCTGTAAATAGCCCGATTTTGGCAGCACAACGTACGAGACATCATCTCGAGAAGACATCTGAACTGAAGAGAAGGTATTCTTGGGATCTTGCAGCATTCGCGACTTACCAGGCTATAACAGCAGTACGGGCACCTAGGCATATAAGGCTGTGCGTGCTTTGCACGTGTCCAAGCAAAGGTAACAGCCACTCAATGGTGCAGGGGCATGGTCACAGCTCATTTGTTGTCGCATCTTCCAGCTCCGGTGGGACATGCAGGGTGGCTGTTACCTTCCTTAAGAAGTCGTAGCCGGTGCGATCAGGGCTAGCGCGCCGTCTTGCGCCTCGTTCCTAAGGTTTCGAAGCTACATCAAAGTATCCTACCAGAGGTGGCAGGAGGCGGTACATGGCCTTCCAAGCAAGATACTAATAGGTGAACGAGGCTGAGTGCACTGCATGAGCTACGAGGCTAGCAAATAGCAAGTTGGGAAATATAAGCCGTCCCCTACCATTGCTTTATGTTGCCTTGTCACTTGCGTAAAGCCTCCGCGAACCCTTCGTACCCAGCTCGAACCTCGCTTTACAGCCTTCAATGGCACAGCCTTGGGATAGGATATGATCCTACAGTTTCCGTTCCCAGATTTGCGAGATCCTAAATCACAGAAAACTCAAGCATAGATAATTTCCTCTCTATCTTTAGATTCGTGTACAAGCAAGGATTAGGGGGAGTTATTGTAATCGGACAATGTGAACCTTCGTATGGCGCTGTGTGTGCTTCCAGGACCCTGTCCTCCACAACATGCCTCGTTGGAAAGTCTAACACCACGTCAAACCGCACCATTACTTCGGGTTGAGTAAGCTCGCTTTTCCTAGAAGGCGTAATGACTTCCTGACGCTGTCGTCTGGGCCCTGCGAACCCTGCCATACCCCTGGCTGTGGAAGTAGGGTAGTATTCGATAGAAGCATGATGAACCAGGTTGAAGAAAGGAACAGGCCTCAGGGTATCCGAAATGAGAAGTGCTCTCGTTGCTTCTGTACTAAACGAAGTCCGCCGAATAGGAGAAGCCACGGAACTCCTCTTGCATTGCTTGTGAGAGCACTGTCTTACTGTCAGCCTAGTACTATCATACATAAACGGGCACTTGCCGGACTGCACTGGCGTTAATACTGGTGTCACACTCGTGAATTCCGTGTCGAAATTGCTCGTGTCCGTCGCGTTCTTGATCTGTGGTATGAAAGGCGCCGGGATCCTCTTGTGATACACGTCGTCCCAGTTGATGTTTCTGAAGAAGGCATGGCTCATGATCTCCTGCGCATCCGTGGGTCCAGATCCGAGTCGCAACTCGGGTTCGCGGGTCAAGAGCTTCTGCAGGATGGACACAGAGTCGCGCGGCATATGGATTGGGTATAAAGGCTCATCTGCCAGGATGGCATCGTAGATCTCGTCCTCATCCTCGCCACGGAACGGCGACTGCTGCAGAAGCATCTGGTAGATAAGGACACCAAACGCCCACCAGTCGACAGCTCGCCCATACTTCTTGTCGAGAAGAATCTTGGAACATGTTAGCATCCAAAAGGAAAATGTACAAAGCGGAAGCCTACCTCAGGTGCCATGAACTCAGGAGTACCGCAGAAAGTGCTGGTGGTCGAGCCATACCACATTTCCTCCTTGCATAATCCGTAGTCGCCAATCTTGATATGACCATCTAAGGTGAGCAGGATGTTGTCCAACTTTAGATCACGATAGATAACTCCGTTCTCATGGAAATACTTCAAGGCAAGGCAGACCTCTGCAGCATAGAACCTGGGCACGTTAGTACATTGAACACAAGAAATTCAGTTTCACATACTGGGCTCGTTTCGTGCCGAATTGACCGCGCTGGATGTGTAACATAAGATCGCCGCCGCTGATGTACTCCATGACAAAGTACACTCTTGTCTCGGTTTGGAAACAGGCGTGCAGATTGAGCAAAAACGGATGGCGCTCTTTGTTCGCAATCAGGAACACTCGTTTCTCCGACCTGGTGCTTTCCACCTCATCGTTCTCGATAATGAACTCTTTCTTGAGGACCTTGATGGCATAGAGCTGCTTCGTGGTCTTCGTCTCTGCCAGCATGACCTTGCCAAAGTTACCCTTCCCGAGCACAGCCAGGAAGTTGAAATGGTCCAGCCCAATCCTGCGTCCGGTGCCTTGTGTGTTAGCTGATGGGGTAACCTTGTCCCTAGGTGGCTGGCCAGCCTGGGCAACGGCGGTCATGGGCTGAGCGCCCTTTTGAGGATGATGTGACACCTCGGGTTGTGTAGGGGGGGCTTGAACAGGAGGCTTCGGCTGCTGGGTGGGACCTTGGCCGGGAGGTGGAGGATAGTATGGCTGCTGGTACGGTGACGCCGCATGGTGGACAGGGGGTTGAGGAGTGTTATTCACAGAAGCGTAGAGGCGAGGGTCATAGCCCGCCGGCTGGTTGGGCTGCGTAGAGAAGCGAGGATCTTGTCCATAAGCTCCAGGAGGCGGATGATCCGACTGAGTCCGCTGATATACAGGAGCAGGCGCTTTGCCCATAGCCGCAGCCGCCGCCCCCACGGCTGTCTGGGAACTTTGGGATCTTCCTGAAGACGGGCGTGTGGAGGTCGGTGAACTCGGCGTGGCTCCAGTCGAAGTACGATAAGAGTTGCGAGCTGCGTCGATAGACGTCGAGGAATGCGAAGGGGCATATCCACTCTGCGCTGGAGGGACACCATACCCATGGTCTTTGCCAACCGAATATCTGTCTTCTCGCCCTGGTTGCGCCTGTCCAGGAGGAGGTGCATATTGAGCTTCCGTCGGTGGCGGCGGAGTGGGTTTTGAGGGGGCCTGAGGGCGGAGGACTCGTGAGCTCATACCGGAACCTGATGCGGGCAGCGCTTTCCGTGACCGTTTGATCTCCATAAGGACTTGGTTGGCCTTTTCCATAGACATTCCGCAGAAGTCGGGGACAAAGTGCACGCAACCGGTGTGGCAGTAAAGTCCACAGTCTGAAAAGAGTCAGCCTGTCTATCAACGACACGAATGCGGTTCTTACCTTTGCATTGTTTGCCCTTGTTCCTACCCCAGGAGAGCAAATAACCACAATGGCAGCACCAATACGCGCTCATGATGGTAGTGTTCTCGAAGCGATGGGGAATGCGGTGGTTGAGCTTGGCTTCGTCTGGGTCCGTTTCGGCGTTCGACTGCGTGATACACTTGGTGACTACCTTACTGTAGCACTTCTTGTGACATGTATACCTACAATCCGAACATTGCATGCCCGCAGCATACTTGAGAAAATCGCCACAAAGGGCACATCGCATGATGTTGTAGAACTGGTGCTGTACGAATTTGTGGCCATATTGCTCGTGTATGTCTTCTTTCCTTTGGCGGATGGCACCCTTTCGCCCAAGGCCTAGGTCGAAAGGCTGTTTGTTCTTGTTGTGTTTCACGAAAGAGAGAGTCAGATGAACGCGGCCGACAGGCTCCAAGGAGAACCATGCATCAACTTGGGTTGGGCCAGTGGGCGGGTGCGTGCTAGGAGCAGCCCCCGAAGCTCCAGGAGCCCGCATCCCGCCCGAGCCAGAATGACTCTGTGTAGGCGGGGGCTGGAACTGGAGGTCAGGCTGTAGCCCTGCATTGTTTCCCATCTTGTCTGCAGAAACCCAACCGCTTTGCTGCAGTTCGGACTCGATTTTCTTACGACGCAAGTCTTCGGCGATATCTGTGATTCTCAACCACAGGATACCAATGGGCGTTGACTGGTGGCCACTTTTATCGTAGACAATGATTTCAACTTCGTTCGCTTTGTCGACATCGAATGAGAACGGATCGTCACTGAACTGTCCCGCCCGAATGCCTCGTCTGGGATCGTCCTTACTTGATGTGGCTTTGGTATAGAAAGGTTCTCCAAGGTCTTCGCAGTTGACGGCAACGAAAGTGTCAGGACCACGACCGAAACGGGTTGTTATGGCATGGTCTAGATCAGCAACGGCACGGACATGGACAGTAAGCCGTCCAGTCAGGGGTTTCCTTTGGCTTGGCACATTCAGACTGTCGTCTTGTTGGAAGTCAGCAGGGGTGGTCAATGTCTTCGGAATGTGGAGACTTGCCATCGCCGCCGTCGGCGCCGTCAGTGAGCGGGATGTTAAGCTGCTCGTACCGCTTCAGCGCCTGATCTAGCAGACGCAGCTTCTGCGTGCTCTCTATTCTCTTCGCCTCGGCGTCGGCCTTGCTCTTCCGATCGCCCTCAATGGAGTAGAGCTTCACCATTTTGTCGATACCCGCCTTATACTGAGCCTCCACAGTGCGCTTGAAATTGAGTTGAGACAACATGAGCTGAATGCGAGGTCCGAGGTGGGGAGTGTCATATTTGAGCAGGTCTGTCCGCATGGTCAATTGAGGTGCACAGCCATTGGAAATATATGCCCTACCAAGCTTGCTATAATTGAGTCGCTTTGCCTGGGCTGTTGGAGGAGGTGGGGTAAAGGGCCCTGACGGTGGCATGAGTCCGGAGCCACCACTGAGATTACTGTATCCGCCTTGTTGGCCTGCGTATGTTTGGTCGTCCTGGTTCCAGCCATCTTTCGGGGGCGGGGTCAATGGGTTTCCCATCTTCTTCGAGGGGCCGCCAGGCTGCAGATGCATGTTGCCCATGTTGGAGCTCATTCGTTTCATCTCCAAATCCTTCAGCGTGTCTTCAAAGTACTTGATGTTCCGTCGGCTGTCTCGCAGCTGCGAGTCGAGACGGGCCAGCACGTCGGGATTGTTTGTGGAGTTGCGCATGACGTTGGCCGACTCGACGACGCGTCGCTCCTTCTCCAGCTTTTCGCGCACATTGGCAATGGTGCCATCGATATTGGAGGCCATGGTTGTAGTGGTAGCGGCCGAGGGCTATGGCAGACGGCGAGGGGCGAGGTGGGGTGCCAGAGGGCGAGCGGAGTGAAGGTCTGCGACGTAACCTGAGCCCAAGGCAGACGCGCTCTTCAGCGATGTTGACTGACCAGCAAGGCCAAGAGGAGAGGTCAGCAAAGGAGCAGTAGCTGGTGTGGGGTAGGGTCCTGCGGTTGCGGCAAAAGCGTCGTCAGGGCGTGACGCGGAGAGGGGCTCGTGCAGCAGGGTTCGTGGGCTCAGCGTCGCGAGCACTACTGACGGGCGCGAAAGTGTGTTTGAGCCAGGTCCCGCGTACCACCAGTATCGCAACGGGGGCAGTCGAGGGCCTTGGTATGGGCTGGCGGTGGTGGTCAGAATCGGAGTGATGATGGGCTCGGGTTGTTGTTAGGGGTGCCAGGGTCAAGCGGGGTGGGTGGTGCACGTCCTCCTTCGACTTCACCAGGGCAGGGCTCGGGACTACTCAAACATCAACACCAGGAATGGGCTACAGAAGTCGCAATCGAATGGAAACGCTGTTGTCTATGCTGCCGTTGCGGTATGATGCACGCTGCTCCTCCATCTAAGACTTTGCCATGCGCCATATGGGTATGACTCCACTCTGTCCGTCGGCCGGCTCCCGCGCCGCGCATGCAAGCGGGCGATGCACACGCAGAGCTGCTGCGAACAGGTGAACGCCGTCAAGCGTCGTAAATCACAAGGACTGTGCCACGGAAGCGCCGGATCAACTATTATCTACCTAGGCACCTAGGCATATGGAGGCCATGGAAGTGAAGTCACCAAACAGCATCTCACACCAGCCACAGTTGCGCCACGCTACCTAGGTCGTAGAATCAAGATAGTACGACGAGTCAGACGTGGAATAACACCCGGATTTGACACATGGCATGCCGCCTCGAAGTTTGGGCAAAACAAGGGTTGGATGGTGGAATGAAGATGAGGAGGGGATGCTTCACCGTTCGCTGCAGGCAATTGCCCTTGGCGCGCGCAGACAGCAGAAGGACAGCGGGCTCGTATCAGGGTTTTAATTTGACTTTTATGCCGCGAAGTAGTGTATTCGCCCTTGCGCCGTTGCCGACAGCAAAAGAAGTGCGGTTCCTGGACTCGAGGTGATACGGCATGTCTAGGTACATGTCCTCCTTCACGGCTGTCTCCATGGAGCTGAATCCCAGAGTAAGCACAGCTAGCGCGTGTGTGAGCAGCCTGGATGCAGACAAAGGTGTAAGGATACGCATACTGTTGTTCCTAGACTAGACTAGGCGCTGATTACAATAAATACATCAGCCCTCCAGCGGCGAGCGGTCCCTCTCTCGCTCCCAGCGCCAGCCTAGGTAGCTCTCTTTGGGCGGCGTGCATGTGGCATTCGCGGCATCGGTGTTCGCTGGAGCATGGCATGCAGCCAGGCTTGTACAGCCCTCTGTGCACCCAATCGGGGCTGTTGCCCGGTCCATCCGCCGTCGCTGAGAAGCTCGTCAAGCTCTTTTAAGGCTGCGTCGTACCGTCTCCAGACGCCCTGCTCTGGCTAACGCTGTTGCTGTCTGCTGGGGTCCCCAAAACTCTCCCGCCGTCGAGCCCCAAGCCATATATTAATTATCCGACCCTTCCTGTCCCTCGCCTGTGGTGCGCCCGTCTCTGCCACTCACCACCCCTCTGACCACCACACACGACGCCTGCAGTCAGCCCTCCCGAGCTGGAGCCGCACGGCATATCTCTGTAGCCAGCCGCCAGCTCAATTACTCTCCGTTCTCTTCCACGCGTCACAGCCGCGCCCGCGCGACCGCTCCGCCCCCGACACAGACTCTCCGCTGTCTTGGCCTAGGCCCGCTCCCCCGTCTTACACCACCAGCAAGAAGACCGTCTGAACATTCACGTCTGCGCGCCGCCGCTGCAGGTGCGGCCTGCTACGGCCCAGCGTCGTGCCTGCCCACGTTGCCGTTGCGCGCCTGCCTTTTAAGGGTTCCCACGCTTCCGCGCCATTCACCTCCGGCATCCCGCAAACACCGCCGTCCGCTCTCCGACGTCCACATCGTCTCCGGCGCCCGTCGCTCCCTCCTCTGCTCTGCTCAACATCCATCCTTCTACTCGCACCCCTACCGCCGTCAAAATTGCTCCCTCGCAGGTCCTGGCCGCAGGAGGCGGCGCCTCATCCCCGCCTCCTCGTCCACAGCCCGCACCTCCGCCGTTGCACGGCCCTTCGTTAGCACACCAGTCTTCCGCCCCTTCTGCGCCCATCGGCCCAGCTGCGAAGCACTCCTTCGTCCACAATAATGGCCACTCCTCTTCCTCTCCTCTGTCCGAGAAGAGGCCCCTTCTGCCGGTAGAGACCGACCCTCCTGGCATGGGCTCATTCGCCCACCGCCAGGACCAGCAAACACCTCGTATGAGAGCTTCGGTGGCATGCGACAAGTGCAGACGCAGCAAGATCAAATGCGAGAACGATGGCCTGAACACACTGTGTAAACAGTGCAGGGATCATAGTCGAAACTGCACCTACTCCGCCCAACCCCCGTGGTCGCGAGGTGCCCATCCTCTACCACTGGATCCCGAGGTGAGTTATGCTCCTGCTGTCTTTCTTGGATATCTCTACACTATCGCATCGGTTGTCTGGTCTAGATTGTCATCTATACTACTCCATTCATTTCATATTTTGCCATGCTGCTATCGCACCGAATGTCTTGTTCACTTTCTACGTCGTGCTCTCGCCGAATCAATTCTAAGCCTTGTAGGCATCTCGGAAGCGCCAGAAACGAATACAAGCACCCGCTCCGCCCAGCCCTAGCCTTGCCAGATCAGAGAGCCGTTCAGTCGAAAATCTCCATTTGGACACCAACGTCTTGACCCCAAAGGTCTGGAAGGAACTCTGGGCCCTCTTCCAGCAGCATTTCGCAGCAGACTTTCCCTTCTTCCACGAGCCGACCTTCCTGAACACCGCCTCCGGTCAGCCCAACTATGCGCCGTCAGTCTTACTCGCTTTCCTCACTTTGACTGCACCTTTGTGCCCAGACCTCGTGGACCAGATCGCGCCGCAGGAGAAACAACCCAAGGCCGATGATGGAGGCCCAGCAATCAATCGACGGAAGACTACTTCCGAGCATTATTACAAGGCAGCCAAGGACTCGTTGGGCTACATAGTCGACTATCCTGTGGACCTGAACAGTGGCCTGGAACTTATCCAGAGCTTGCTCATGCTCGGCCTGTACGAAATCGTGCAATGCAAAGGTCGGAAAGCATGGATGACTATCGGCATAGCTATCGATCATGCTCGACAGTTTAGTCTGCATAAAGAGCAAGCCTACGAACTGTACAGGCGAGAATCTGGCCTCTCCTCCAGGGAAGATCAAAATATCCAAGATGAGAAGTGCCGGCGTACATTTTGGTCGTGTTTCATCATGGACGTACATGCCTCCGGCGGCCGTGATCGGAAGCGAAAGGTCGACCCCGACGAAATCGATATTCAGATGCCATGCACTGAAAGAGCTTTCAAGTCAGGCAGAGCAGTCAAGGCCTCCCGTTTGGTGTTGAAAGATCATGGCTCCCAGCAGGATTCTGGGAGACGCCACCATGATATCATCCTAACGAGGAACGGGCAAGAGAGGACATGCCGTGATGATGGAATTCTTTGCCACTACATCAAGGCACTCCTACTTTTCGGCGATACATTGAAGTGGTCCGTAGATGGCGGTCGGAGGTACGTACAGAGCAGTCCAGATGAAAAAGCTTTCTAATGGTGTTTAGGGTTGACAAATACCCACCCTGGGATCCCAAGTCTTATCTGGATAGGTTTCAAAAAAGGCTGGACCACCTGGTTGAGGATCTTCCCGAGGATTTCCAGTCTAGCCCTCACAACTTGGATGCTTGTATGCGCACGGCGGACTACGCACCCTATATCTTGACGCACGAACTTCATTCCCTCATCTCAATTTCGCTTCATCGAGAATACATCCCGTTCGTGGCAATTAACTGCAAAGGTCCTAGAGGTCCGTTGGATGAGCCGAAATTTCCAGAAGAGAAGTACGGGAACCGGAACGCCTTTTGGAAAGGAAGCGCCGAGGAATGTTTCAAAGCGGCCCAGAAGCTTACTGACCTTCTGGTCGATTGTGAGGACAGAGGTGCTCTTGTGGAGACGCCCATGACCCTGTATGCCGCATTTCAAGTCACCGTTTGTGGTAAGTGTGCCAGCACAGGCTTGGCTCCTGAAAACTGACTGGGCATAGGTGTGTATATTCTGCATTTCCCAGGAATGGACCCGCGGCTCGAGTACGACAGAGCCGTGGCTTTCAAAGGCTTCTCCATTCTCGAGAAGAGGAAATCGAGTGGACTGGCCATGGTCAGCACCCATTGGAGGAACATCAAGCGCCTGGACGATTATTACAACAAAGCCATCGAGGACCACCACAAAAGCAAACAGCGCTGGGAAAGCGCTTCAGAACAGAGTGGAAGCTCCGCCGACTCAAAGTCCCTGAAGTTCGTCGAAGGTGGACCAGGCGGCGGCCTAGAAGACTACAAGGCCATGTTTGAGTCCAAACTCAAGGAAATCGTTGACACAAGAACGAACGAGCCGGATGAGTTTGGTGACTTCGAGATGGCCCCCTTGAAGTCGCGGTTCCACGAGGAAAAGCAGAGTGTCCATCATGCAGCCGAAGCGCGTCCTGAGTCGCGCTCTAGTGCATTCACGCCTGTTAACGGCAACTTCGGCTCCCCGAATGTCACATTAGCGACGCTGGACTCTCCGAAGATACATGCAACAACAACAATGGCCTCACCCAAATTCCCACATCCGCCGGCAATCTATCCTGCCACCTACGTGGACATGTGGAATCAATACCAGACCGTGCACCCGGTGATCGGGTTCCCCCAGCCGCAGCGGAGTAACGAACTATACAGCCATATAGGCCCATACGACCAGTTTGGCGGGATGGAATTCCCGTTCTCTGATATCAATAATACAGGATACGATCAGTCGCCGTACCCGGGGCCCTATCCGCAACAACAACACAGCCTTTGATCAAGGCACTCTGCTGCTATCTTTCGGTTCATTCTGTCAATTCAAATATCGATCTCTATATGGTATAGACCATTCTCAGGCCAGACACACCATCGTTTGGGCACTTCCGTTTTCTTGTCGAGCAAGGCCTCGACATGCTTCATCTTTCCATTCGGAGGTCACGTCTGAAGACTTGCATGAGCAGTGGCCGTTTGTGCGAGCATTTTTACACTATGACTGCGAAAGTTTGCGTCTAACGGCTGGTCCTGCGGGAAGTTTCGGTATTTCTCCCAACTCTTTATTTGCGGCAATATATCATCGGCAACAAGGAGGTGTTTTTTGTAGGTTCGCCTCCTGGTCAGCGAGCCGCTGTCTTTCATGAGTACCGGAGCATGTCTTTTGCGTATACGGGTAGGTCCGCCAGACCCACTCGATGGGAGCGACGCCTTGGGGCGTTCACAATTGAGAGTACCTATTACTCTGTGAATAATTATTGTTGGTTGAGGCAAGCTTTGTGCTTCACTGAATCTAGTTCGATGCCACTTCGGTAAAGGCAGGTGGGCCCAAAACGGACTAAGACAGATTGTTGGGCGCGGAGACATTCTGAGATTCCAATGTGAACAAACAGAAACATGATCGTTGTTGTTTTGACACTGGAACCAATTTGATGCCCGTGCGTAGTGTAAGCGGAGCGCCAAGAGCGCCTGCCGGGATCGCTGTGGCGCAAACTGGCAGCCACAGTGAAACTACAACAACACAAAGGAGGCTCAGACATAGGCAAACCCAAACCATTTGTTCCTACATCCAAACACGCACCCAGGCTTCCAGCTATTGTGTTTATACCCGGAATCCAGCCCACCGCTGCGCACACTCCCGTCCATCTCCACGACTCTCTCTTTAGCGTTGCGAGACCGCGACTCTCGCCGGCATCAACCCGCGCTGCAATAAAACACAGCTCTCTCCGCAACACGCGCTCTCATCTTCCACATACACACAACACCATGGACTTCCTACAAGGTACTCCCTCACTTATTACTTCTACCTAGTCCTTCAATTTACTAACACACCCACAGACCAAATCCCGCTCCTAAACCACCTCACCACCCTCCTCCCCCCCTCCCTCCTCTCCACCCTGCTCACCCTCTCCCGCACCACCTTCTCGATCATCACCACTCTCCGTGCCGCCCTAACCCCCCTCCTCACCCGCTTCGCCGCACATCCCGACTGGCAAACCGCCGCCGTCCTGATCGTGCTCGCAATCGTCAGTCTGAAGATCCTGGGCATGGCGTATCGGGCTGTCGTATTCTGGGTGTCTCTTGTGCTGAGAGTGGGAACATGGGTGAGTGTTGGTGTTGTGTGTTGGTGGATTTATAATAGGGGTGTTGACGGGTTTGTGGAGGATGTGCAGGGGCTGGGGGAGTGGTGGGTCGGGGAGTATAGGAGGTATGAGGGGGAGGTTGTGAGGGAGAAGGGGAGGATGGAGGCGCGGGCGGGGAAGGGGAGACGGGGGTGGAGGTGAGGTGGTGAGGATTGGGGAGGATGGTTTGCTTTTGCTACATGGGATTAAGCCAGACCTGAGGGTCTGGTGAATTGGGAGGCGCGTCTTGTATCTATACTGGCGTTCTAGCGAGAACAGGTGCGTGTGCTCAAGCTGTTGTCGGGATTATTCACCAGGCGGAAGGAAGGATCGTGCCTTCCCGAACGTCGACGCCAAGTATCGCTTCATCAACTCCTACCTCTTCAGCTCTTCACACTCCGGCTCCTCCACCCCACTCGCAACGTGAAAATTGTCTGTACATTTCACATTGATGCGACTTTTCAACAAGCAGGGCATCAGTCTTCAGTCGGACCCATGTCACGAGCAACCGATCTCACATACGGAGACATTGAATCTTCGAACGCGGTTAAGTGGTGTGGTATTTCTCTGCATGTTCTCTGCATACTCGACAGCTATGTCGCGTACGATCTCTGACTGGCACTAGCGATCTACGCTTCCTCGCGCTCGCGGACATGTGTGCCCCCATCTCGATCTGTCAATCCACCAATGGAACCGAAAGGAATCGTTCAAGGAGAGAAACGTCACGAGCAAACGGAGCTCGAGCAGACACACTGAAGTCTCAGAGTAGATAAGTGGTGTAGTATTTCACTGCATATTAGACAGCCATGTTGCGTACGATCTCTGACTGGCACTAGCGATCTACGCTTCCTCGCGCTCGCGGACATGTGTGCCGCCATCTCGATCTGTCAACCCACCAATGGAACCGAAAGGAATCGTTCAAGGAGAGCAAGCGTGTTGACAAATGTGTCTGGTATCACTACTGAGGAAAAGAGGAAGAAAGTGTCGCCATACAAACGCCGTCCGCAACGAAGAAAGAAAAATGAGGTGGCATTCCATCAGTCATAAAAAACATGTACATTGAAGAGTAGGTGCGCGGAAACGCTGGAGTGGTAGAGAGACGAGGAGCACATATCGGCATGATTTTCGAACGACAGAAGGCGACGAGCGATGGACTGGCGGGCCTGCCAACCGGTGTAGTCACTCAGACACTATCTCCGTACCGGGCGTACGAGTGGTGCAGGGGCCGGCGGTCATTTGGCGGGGAAATGCCGTAGCTGTTGGCCAGTTCAAAGTCGAATGCGGAAGCCTCCGACATGGAGGGATAGTGTGGGTAGGGAGCTGAGCCAGATTTTCGAGAAACGTGGGAGCCCCAATGAGGAAAATCGTCGGGAGACTCGGTAGGCGAGTAAGGCGTGGGAGGCCTATCCGCGATGGAGGAAGAGACACTGACTTTTCGCCTTACGCGGTCCGGTTTTTGAATTGCAATGGAAGGAGGCGACTTCGTAAGTCGAGCTGGAAGAGGAGATATTGGTGGGGATGGCGGTGATGGAGTTCGAGATTGCTCGTACAGAATGACTTCCTTCTCGAGCATGGCAGAGGTCAGGTCGATGTGTGCTGGCACCGGCGCCGTGATATTGACTTTCTCATGGCGTTTGATGTGTTCACTGGGCCGACGCCATGATTCGAATTCAGCGTCGTCCAGAGGGGTGACGGCTCGGAGGGAGAAGCTGCGGATGCGTCTTTTTGAGCGTTTCCAGGAGAACAGGATAACAGTTAGGACCAGAAGGAGCACGAGAGGTCCCAGCACGGCGACGAGGATGATCCAGATCTTTTTGTCCAACATTGTGGCGGTTTGAGGGATCCTCTTGCAGACCACGGTTCGAGTTGCGACAGCGAAGTATCAACTACGTCCAAGCCCTAGAAGGTTTTACACCGAAAGAACCAGTCCTCGAACGGTGAGGTCGAACAGTTGGATGGCTTGAGGGAGAACCAAACGTGGCTCAAGGCTATTCAACCATGACTGGGCGGGATTTGGGTTCGGTCTGACGTTGAGAAGCGTGGTTCCAGAGCGTTAAGAGGTCGTGGCCTGCGGTGTGTCGAGGTTGAAGAGGCGAGGGTCAGTAGGCGGAAGGACGGGTCATGCGGGACGGTCTCATTCCACCAGGGACGGAAGAGGAAGTGTGGTGTGCGACCAGCGGACTGAGACACAACAGAGAGGGACGTCCGCAAAGAGGGGGAGGCTCGCAGCTTATAGAGTCGGCGCCTTGGCGGGCTCCCGCTGCAGGTACAAAAGTGGTGATGGTGTGGAGCCAGTAAGAGGGCACCGAGGCTGAAATATCCGCGAGTGTCCCACGGTAAGAGTTCATGATGGAGATTTTAATCTTACCGTGCCTTGGTTTCCAGCGACGTTGGCAGCAAGGCACATCACCCACGATAGGCAGCTCGGCCGCTTACTGCCGTACCTGGCGGTCCCTGCAAGGGATGGCATTCCACTTGCCGTGCCCAGGAAATCCTAACCGACAACGACGTCGCGGCGGACGTGAGCAGCAAAGCAAGCACAGGCCGTGAGGACGCCACGAAAGTGGAGTTCTCCAGGCACGTCGATTGCCCGCATCTTGTGGCTTGCATGCGGGATGGCACTTCGACCAGCAGATTCTTTACCCAAAGGCGTGGATTTCAGAAAGATGAGGGCGAGCAGCACCATGTCGAAGACGTCACGGGCCAAATTTCCTGTTATTGCTTTGCAGCAGCAAGCACTTTCGCCGCCCCTGGCATGGACAGGATCCTGTGAGTTCGAGCGGACCATATCGATAGCCGGATGGTTCCTTTCCGGGGCGGCGGCCAAGCCTCTTGTGGAACTCGGGCCCTAGGGTGTATCCGCTCTTGTTTTTTTGCTGCCCCTCCTTCGGAGCATATCCCCAAGAGGCAACGATACACAGGTCCGAAACGCAGTCAAGCTGGCAGAAGGTGTGTGTGTTTGCTGTCAAGAGATGGTGGGCGATGCTGGCAAGAATTGGTCGCCTTAGGTAAAGCGCGAGGGACGCTGAGATGGAGGGCTCACCACTCAGGAGGTCAAGATGTTCCAAGACTAAGAGCCGAGCTGTCCCTGACCCTGACTCCATCCCACCACACCCCCGTATAAACAACGCCCTGCCATGCGCGTATCCAAGAATTGGTTTCAGGAGCAGATGGGAATCCGATGCTTGAACGCCTTCTTTGGCAGTCGTTTTGCCACATCACAGCATGGCTAGTGCTGACGCTTTCCAGAAGACTGGCTGTGTGGAGAGAGTCTTTATCCCTCCGCTCCAATCGCACTTCATAAACAGTTATCTCGCTGCTCAGCTGTATCCCTTCTCACTTTGATACACCGATGTCGAATATCTCTGGAGGATGGCAGTCTGGACCTGCTGTCTATATGCACTCACACGCAACTAATAGAAAAGACTATTCTACAGCTCCACAGCTCATAGAATGTGCCTTCACCGCCTTGTCTCGCGTGGCGCCATCAGTTCATTCCCGGTGCCATATTGCCGAAGCGCTTCTCGCGCTGAGGCCCCGGGGATACCGATCTCTCGACGAGTACTGATAGCCTGACAACTTGATTACCTGCACGTCATCCACCTCGGTCACTCGCATTTTCGATTATTGCGATTCGAAATTAAAAAAAAAAAAAAAAAAAAATCGGTCCTTCTATCATACAATCGACCTCGTTGGAATGTTCCGGCTCGTCCGGTGGCTCCCCCGCCTTGTGAGACTCTATCGATTCTGTAGTATTGCGGCGTACTTTAACTACAGTTGTACAGCGCTGGGAACTGCTCTGCCGAAAACCGACAACGACAACAACTGCGGCTCGCTCCCCATCCCGCAAAAAGAAAGCCCAAAGGATGCGGTAACCGCTACGAGCCATAGCAAATCCCTAGAGTCATGGTGTGGTTCGCCATGGCCGGCAAGCGCTGGATTCGCATTGCGGCTATATCCTCTCCCGCACGTGGATGTCGATCCTGGACGCCACAAAACGACCTCCCTCTTTGCCGTTGTCGATGGGCGGATCGGTTGCGAATTTCAACATCAAAGGTCTTTCAGGGTGCAGTTTATCCAGCCACGCTAAAAGCTCGCTTAGCTCTTAGCGTGCCAAGCCTACTTATTAGAACTTCTCCTCTCTACCTACGTCCCTCTCCTCTCCTCTCTAGTCTATATCTAGCTTTTTCTGCAACCTAAGAGCTGATACAGTATTGGGTTTTACTAGTCCATTATTGCTGGCTTCTCAGCATCGTTCAGGAGATAGGCAGGGTACTCGACGGCTCTTCCTTGGCGAGTTCTACCCTGCCAAATGGACAAGGTTCTCCTGGCCTTGATGCAACGGTCAAAGAAAACCGATCATCTCGGGTGTTGGATGGACTACACCGTTCATCAACGACAGCCTGGTTCTGTCATATGACACCGTGTTATCGTGAACCATGACGTTCGGAGCGTTTCGGTTGCTTATCCTGGAACCCTGGGACGCGATCATGGGGTTGTATACCCCGGGAGATATGGCTCACGTCAACTTATCTCTAGCCTCACGGTACATTCATCTTTCTGCCACGATCTGATCTCCTACCCCTTGCAATCCCATCAACCGCACACTCTGGTCTATGATCCGGCTCATCAAGTTGTAAAGGCACCCAAAATCAATTTTCACATGCTTTTACTACAGACCCCGAACTCAGCGCTCGAGTTACATGGCTTTGTATCGGCGGCGCTTAACTCATATCGACCGAATCCGAGAATCCGGTATGGCGGCATCCTGGCCCGGATATGTATGCAGGCTTTGATGTAAAGTATGCTGGCTGCAGGAAAACTTGCGGCCTGTGTCGATGGACTACGGAGGTGAACAGAGTGTACGTAATAAGGTCGTGGGCGGGTTGATGAATGGCGATTCACTGCTGATCTCCAAGTTCGATGTTTGAGCTTAAGGTGAAGTGGCTCTTTTCGAAGATTGCGTATCCTGCAGTTTGATGCTATTGATTAGGCTCTGTTGACTCACTGCTTGGATGTCGTCGAGCAACATTTCTTGAACGCAGGGCAATTCTCGCGATCCACAATGCAGATGGCAGATTCCTGACGCCTCAAAGAGAGCACTGGCTATGTCGAAGGCCCTTCTATGGTTTTCCTCGGAGAACCATAGTATAATCGCACTGTTGCTTTAGGTATGGGTTACACAATACACCACGCTTCAGCCCCGCAGCTGTTGTGTCACACTCAATCGGGCGGGTTGCGTCTCAGCATGTGCTCTTAGTTTTGTCATGGCATCATCGATTAGAGCTTACGGCTGGGTCGCCGATGCCTGAACCAGTAGATCACCATTGCGGCAGCCAAACCGTCTCAGGTGTTTTTGCATCGGAGGTGCCGACAGTGAATACCTTTTTCTCCGGGCTAAGAAACAATGTGCTGGATCTCAGGAATATCACTTGCAAATTGAACGATCGCGGAGACTTTTCTGTAACTCCGATCATAGCTTCTCGACTACCACCGCCATAAGCTGCCTCCAGCCAGTGAATGAAGCACCCGGCGAGACACACAGCCTCGCCGCTACCCTATCTCACCTCAACCCTAACAGTCACCTCCATCCCATCGACCCAATTACCGACCGCCCGCGTCCCCGGCACAATCTCCACCTCGCGCATGACCTTCTCCCTCGCGCTCTTGCCGCCATCCTCCGTATCAGCGCCCTCGCCATCGCTATCAGACTCCCAATCACTGTCCGCCGTGTCCTCGTCCCGGGGTGCGGGGAGCCAGTCACCTGTCTCCCAGATCAACCTGCACTTGATTGGCGAGATGCCGAAGTGTTTTCCAACGACACCGAGGAGCGTGTACGCGGTGCATGATTTTGGGATCTCGGTTTCGAATTTGCTGGTTTCTTCGGATGGGGCCTGTCCAAGGAACACTTGCGCGCTGGCCCCGAGATAGAAAGTAAACCGAATCAGTCTCGCAGCAAGCGAGTTTGGATTCAGAGTACCTGCTGTACGGTTTATAACGGGCTCTCCGTACTCCTCGCACAGATACGCGTACCGCGGGTGCGAAGCCAGGATGCGTGCTGCTTCCTCTGGAGACGAGAAGTTGAGCTCGCGCGCGATGAGGGAGAGGTAGTAGGATTCTGCGTTTAGTCGCTCTTTGGCGCTTATAGGGCTGAAGTTCAGCGTCTTGAGATTGCCTAGTCGGGCTAAGGTGAGCATGTAGCCGTCTTCGGCTGTCAGGGCGCGGCCGTCGGCTGCGCGGAGGGATTGGTAGAGTGGGTTGTGGGAGACGCGGAGGGAGGTTAGGCCTGGGAAGACGGTTTCGAGGGTGTGGTAGAAGGACCAGGTTATTATGGAGTTGTAGGAGAGATCGACTTCTTTGAGGGTTGGGGAGAAGGTGGGGAGAGTGGCGTCGGGTCGGATGATGTCGGAGATCTTGTTGAACTTTAGGATGAGGCGTTGGAGGTTCGGGAGTTTGGTTAGGGGGTGGAGGTCAGAGATGTAGGAGATTTCGTTGTCTTCGAGGCTTAGATCTGTTATCGTGGATGCTGGATAATGCTCGGACAGTGTATCATATGCATTGTTTGCGGCTGAAAACGTGGTGAGAGAGGGGAAAAGTATCGTTATCTTCGCGATCTGTACATTGTTTAGAGATTTTTGTTCGCCAAATCAGAAGAGTTAATTACTTTCTCCCAAGTGAGCAAGCAATTCTCGAGCTTCAGCGACTTGACGTTTCGGAAAGCCCTCTGACAGCGCTCAACTTCAACAGGGCACAAGCTAATACTTGTGAAGCGATTGCCACTACAATATATTAGAACTCGGTCGAATGGTACGGCAAAGGGCATCATACTCCACCCGTAGACTTTTTAGCCTATCCAGTTGCTCGCAGATAGAGGCAACCTCCCTCCAATCTTCGAAGAGATTCCTACTCAAGTCAAGCTCTGTGATCTTCGGGCATGACTCTTTGATATCCGTAGCTTCAGGCCAACCAACTACGTCGGAGCCAGTCTCACGTCTTCGGGCAAGGGGTCGTGACATGCATAGTCCATCCAGAATGACGATCCGCAACTCTTTCAGATCAGCTAGTTGCTCACGGATTTTGTCGAACCCTAGTTCCTCAACTTCCTTGCCACTGATACGGATGGTGCGGTCTTGCTGCTCAGGCATCTGGGCTTTCGGCATATTGATGGTCTCGGAGACATATTTGGCCTTCAAAGCTTCCAGAAATGATCGCTCTGGATCTGGTCTGCGTGTTGGGCGCACAAAAGATGCGGCAGTTGCACTTTTGCTGATACCTGAAATGTTAGCTTTGGCACTCGAATCACTGGATGTACGGTTTGGAACAGTCCCTCACATTCGAAATACTTGACCCCGGCATGCTCGCCGGAGTGTTTGCCTCGGCTTGCATCATCCCATTCCACCCCTAGCCATTCTCCTTTTGTGCCCTGTACCTCGCCATGATACCTCACTGTGCAGAGCTGACCATCGAATGATAGTCGTTTTCCGACATAGAAGGCCTTTGACATCGTGAAAAAGTGAATGAAGGAGAAAAAGGCTCAGAAGGGATTGAACTTAGCAACCCCTTCAACCCTAAGGTACAAGGCTTGTCGAAAAGCTACGAGACGTGGAAAGAGATATATCTCAGATGTTAATGCTTCTTCTAAGTTTGGTTGGTACCCAAATGTCACGTGGTATGCCTAACCTCTACCAGGTTAGCGCCGTGGCCAACGCATTGTCTCCGGACCGTTCACAACTTCCTCAACCACACCTCAACACACGTCAACCGCGCCCTACAAGGACACGAAACAGAAGCAAAAAGATCCTATACATACAGTATCAAGCGAACGACATCATTCTTCCCAAACGTGATTGTTGAGCACTCGCAATGGACTACCAGGTATGCCTCTTACCAGAAGCTATGTTATACCGCACTTGCTTACCCTTTTCAGAACCGTGCAGGCTCGAAGTTCGGTGGTGGAGGCGTCGCCTCTACGTCAGCGACGAACGCCGACCGTCGGGAGCGTCTGCGAAAGCTTGCACTGGAGACCATCGATTTGGACAAAGACCCGTACTTCTTCAAGAATCACGTCGGCAGCTTCGAGTGTCGCCTTTGCTTGACTGTCCACCAAAATGACGGATCATATCTTGCGCACACCCAAGGTCGAAAACATCAAACAAATCTTGCGCGCCGCGCCGCAAAAGAGCAGAAAGAAGGGAAGCAGAATGACATCGTTCCGGGCATGCTGGCTGGTGTTCAGGTCAAGAAGAACGTTGTGAAGATCGGCAGACCGGGCTATAGGATCACCAAGATACGCGACCCTGTGACACGCCAGAATGGTCTCCTATTCCAGTTCCAGTTTCCTGAGATCACCACGGGCGTCCGGCCTAGGTTGCGATTCATGAGCGCGTTCGAGCAGCAGGTGGAAGAGCCTGACACAAGCTACCAATACTTGGTGGTGGCTGGCGAGCCATATGAGACCGTCGCTGTAAAGCTGCAAGCACAAGAGATCGACAAGCGGGAAGGAAAGTTCTGGGATTGGTTTGATGAGGATAGCAAGGAGTATTGGGTGCAGCTGCTCTTCAAGACGGAACGAGATGCCCGGTTCAGCGCCGTTCCCGGTCTATCCTCTGGCCGCAAGTGAGAGGCGACCAAGATATATGCCTGGTTGATCATGCGTGGAGGTTCCAGATCGGACCACTCCACCACTCTAGCCATCGGACATCCATGTCACCCAGAAATGGACTCCTTGGCGGAAGCCGGTGTGGCCTGACAATTCGCAAAGCAGGCCATCAGGAGTGGACGGAAGATCAACTTTCGAACTTGAGTTGAAACTGCGACGAGGGAGTAGTTGGCGATTGCGGCTTTCGATCGCCTAGCCAATCCCCATCCGGGTATTCTCGCATCTCCCTTGGAAGCCACAGGACGTGGCGTTGCTTCTGTAGGTAGTCCAGGGTCAAATGAATGCATTCTGAACCTTACGAGTCTACAGGCGCCTGGTTTACAAAGTCCATGTCTGGATGAAGTACGCACCGAGAAACCGATGATTGACACAGCTTGTTCCCCCATCTCCCTGCGATCACTTCCACTTAAGGAGAATTCGAACAAGAGCTAAAAGCCATCAAGAATCTCTCGCGTCAATATCTAAGTTATGTGTCTGCCGCAGCGCCAATGTAACCAATCAACCACAGGAGACGTGGTTAGGGTCATCTGATCATTCGACATGGGAATACAGGACGCAAAGCAGCGATACGGCCGACCACCTGATCTGTCCCGCTGTGGAGAACTTTTGTTGGTCGACTTCGACTGCAACTAGAAGCCAGCTGATGGGTATCGCCACACAGTTGAGGAAGCCAAGAACCGACCGCATGTCTTTGCTCGATCCAGCTCAGGGAACGTGCGGTCCTCGAGCATGAGTGCGTCGACCTCGCCCAGACGGAATCTTAGGCGTTGTCTGTACGACTCCGCCGCCCTGTGAAGATATGAGGTGCCTATAGGGTGGGCAAAGACGATATCGGACTTGTCACAACTTCATTCTGTGCCGTGTGTCTCTTCTGTGGGACTGCTCCTGCAATCTCAAAATCCTACACACGCCGTTCTCCGTGCCCAAGACTGACATACGCAGTAATGACTGGCGATGCTTGTCTGAATTGGCAGGCATGCACGAACCGGTCGAGTTTTAGGTCTTCACCGCTAAAGTTGTGCAACCCACGCTTGCCGCACCATCGAAAACCGAGAAACCTGGCCAGTCAAAGATGATGGAGTTTAGGACTCGTCAAGCCTCGTGGTCCATGTGCGAATGTGGCACGACTGGAGACGCGGTTCTGGATGCCAAAATCCTCCTGTGTGTCGGGTCGCTCAAGCTTCCGGATCCCCGATCATTGAACTAGAAACCGAGAAATCAAGCTAGACCACATGATAATGTCCTCCTTTCATGCACCTTACATGGAGCGAATCACCGGCGCTACTCCGACGGGTCTCAGCAGAAGCAGCTTGACAATGGCACTACCTGCGATTCTGGCTGTCAGTGGCTCCGATCCACCACACCTACTCTGCTTCCGACTTGAGCGGTCACCACAATAGGATCAGCCATGTTGTTTGAGAATCAAGCGAGCTACTCATTGATGCCTCAACATGTTGTGCCGGGGTTGATCTACACCATTTTCCCTAAGGTTTCTTGATTCAGCAGGTGCAAGAGAGGATCTCGCTTCTCGAAAGACATCGAAACACCATTACCACGAGCCGCAGGCGAATTGCGGCATTGTCGTAATTGCAACAGCGGGATTCCCGCTTCAGGGTGGAATACGACATGGAGCGGGCCGTTGTCTCGCGACATGGTTATAGGAGCCTGGAAAAGAGTGCACTTGGCGCGATGACTGGTCGAGACGGTCTCGAGCCGTTTCTTGACCCACAACATCACATGGTACATGCACGAAGCAAGAGCAGGATAGTGGAACCGGCGATGGACGCTTGTTGTGAAGGAGAACTTGGCGGCAACCCTGAATGATGACATGATCAACTCAACGTGGCACTGAGTTTGAGCTACTACCTCAGGACTGCACGGTCCTGGCACAACAAGACGGTTCTACGATCGCATATGGCGCGGATGTTCCCGGCCCAGAGGTGTCAAACGGAGGCTGAGGCGAGGTCAGAGCATCTGACATGGTCCTGCAACGATGAGACATGTTTTGGGATATACATTTTGCCATGGAGATCGGTGAACGATTCCCTCTCAGCAATTGGAGGGCCTCTCAGCCCAAGGCGGGCGGCACAGTATCCGAGTTGCGCATGTGATGGGAAGCCTCGTCATCTCTTTCGGAGCGGTTGTCTTCGTCGAAGGGTTTCAGTTCATCGATCAAAGTATCTGGACGTCTTCAGGTTAAAGCAGCGAGGCGCACATGGGTGGGTTTGGCATGGGTGGAGAGGTGCGGGCAAGGCGTTTCAAGGTCTCGCTACGGGAAGTGTGGTGGTGGCGGCATGCACGATGCGAACCATGTTGCACAGAGAGATGGACTTGCAGGACGGACACAGGCGGCCAAGGCTTCATGGTCAGTGCTTATCCCTGTTTGCGGGGTGCGGGAGGACAGTGCAACAGAGAGGCAGAGTGGCTGTGGCAGGCTGTATCGAGGGTTCGAAGCGACCCAGAGGGGCAAGAAGGAATTCACTCTCTGCCTAACCGGGCCGCGGGGAGCGAGCCCAGAAGGATGGGACCTATGGGCAGGCTGGACTGCGAGCAGGTGGCAGTCCATCCGGAGGCAGCAGTCCATCCGGAGGCAGCAGAAAGAGTACTGGAGTTGCGAAGGCGGCGAGAACCAAATCGGGCGTCAGCATGTCGGCGACAAGAGACGGATCTGTATCGGATATGATAGTTGAGCGAATGGCGGAGGATTGTTAGGCGGCCTGTCTTGTTGTATTGGCTCGCCAGGTGCACGTTTGGCAACGAAGTCAGCTGCTCCATCCGGCAGCTGCGGCAAGCTTCTTGCTGCAGACAGGGTTGGTCATGGGCCATATCCAGCTTATTGGCCTTCGGCGGGCTGGGATGGGCAGTCAGACGATGCGGCGCTGGAGTCCGTCCAGGACGATGAAGGGCATAAGCGCGGATTGCAGTTCGGTGCTAGTGGGCGCGGGCGCGAGGTGCAATTAGGGCAACCATCTGACGTGGGCTTGATTATGCAGGCAGCGGTACGAGAGGGCTCATCAAGGGAGAGTCTGTCTTGACGTCTGGTGAAGGACGGGTTGGGCTCTTGGGGAGCAGCTTGGCACCGTGGCTTGCCTGCTTTGCGTCCTCAGCTTCAATACAAACCCTGGCTTTGGATAGATTTCTAGATAGCACTAGGCTTGTTGCGCAATCCTGGCCGGCGTTCGGCGGCTCGATTCGAGGGCTTCTTGGGGTGCTTGGATGCGACGATTCGCCCGCGGCCGTCATGCAGGTCATGCAGCGCCTGCACTTGTGCCGCTTGCGCCGGACGGCTGCATGGCAGCTCGCAGGCTGGAGTGCAGCTGGGGCCGAATAATAACAGTCGGTCATGGCATCATTACACTTGCTGTAGACACGTTCACCCCATTTGCTCGCTTCTTGGACTTGGGTAGCCAGTCTCTCGACACTCTAAGATATGTAGGCGGAAACCCCTCTATCGACGTAGTAGCGCAGTTCCGGATCCCGTCGGTGGCAGGTCAGCACTCTTGCGTAGGCGGCCATTGGGTACTTTATCCAGGCCCGGCCTCTCCGGTACACCACCACGACCATCTCCCGCTGCCACAGGCCAGCCCCCCGAGACCTTTCTCCACACGTTCGCGCACTCTTGGACTCTCCCACACCTACACACGCACACGCACACACACACATTCTCCCTGGCCCCCCGTCCCTCTTGTACAAGCCCCCTCCGCTGCACGGCGCCGGCTGTCCGTCCTGCTATTGCCCGCCCTTCCCTATATCGGGTCCCAATCGCTGTGCTTCCCTGGTCCCGGGCGTGGGCGGTACATCAATCGATACTAGCCAACGTCTGCTGTCGTCACGCGTTGGTGCGGCTCGCCTCCTTCACGACGCGGCCTCGTTCGCGGCCCTCAGCACGCAGCTCGAGTACACAGGCCCTGCAGGCTCCCGTCCGGTGTGCTACACTGCTACAGCTGCTACACTGCTACAGGTGCCCCCAGCCTTGCTCCCGACTGCTCGAGGGCCTCTCCCGCTGACGTTCGCTCACAGAACCCATCGGAACGTCTGGTGACTGACTGCACAGCTGCGTCGCGTCTCTTCGTCAACACACCTCGACGCGATCCCTCGAGACTGCTCATCGTCGCTGCTCTGTCTTTCACTCGCTCTCGCTCTCTCTGTCTCTCTCTCTCTCTCTCTCTTCTCTGGCCGACGAGCTGAGCTCTTCTTCGGTCGTCTCGGTGCCTAGCGGAGTGGAGCTTTCCCCTCCCGCCCCAAGCACCTTCAAGTGGTCTGTGCGCCCCGGTCCGGCAGCGGAAAAAGCACAGGCTCCGCTCCAAGCCCGCCGCTAGTCGACAACCCAAATCCAACCCAAGTGCTGAACATAGCACACCCGAGACCGCCGCCCAGCACTACTACCACCATCATCCAACCCGTCGCGTCGCCACCGCATGCCAAAGTCGCGTCCCCAGCCGACCAAACCGCGCCCGTGCTTTCGTGACACCCTCTCCGCTCCCGCCTTCCGCCGCGCCAATTGCGCCCGCAACCGCTGCAGTAGGTAGTCGCTGCGGGAGTCGTGCCTGCCGCGGCCCTGCCCCGAGGCTCATTGGGCATGTTTTCGGTCGGCCAGCCCGTCCATCTCTCCTCCATCGACCAAGTCGCGAACGGGATCATGAATTCCTCGCATACCATCAACCCCCAAGCCCTGAACTCCACAGGTACGCCCAAATCTTTCCCATGTCTGCTTTCCCATGCGTTGCAGCGACAGTGCACAAACTCGCACGCCTGGTACCCCAAACGAACGCGCTAGCACCTCGCCGTTACATCCGCTGCGACACCCGTACTTGACCTCATTGTGAAATGCTAACGCTCTGCTCCAGGTACGCTTGCCGCCTCTGCCCAGCAGGGTGTCGCATCACAGGCATCGCAGACCCCACAACCCTCGCGCGGCCTGAAACGCAGCCGCTCCCCAGACAATGACTACGACTATGGCCAGCACGGCGACCTGGATGGTACGTTGGCTCTCCTCTACATGCCATCTCCTGTCGACCCTCGGAGTGCCCATCTGACCATGATACAGACGACAGCAAGCCGCGGAAGCGCGGTCGACCGCCAAAGACAATTGGCAAGCCTTCTTCAGGGAGCCCTACGCACATAACGCAGCTACCGCCGACGCCTGCACCCCAGACAGGTGGTGCCCCGCCTGTCCAAACCCCACAAGTCCAGAACGCGCCACTCCCACAGACCTCTCCTCCACAGGCATCCCCTTCCAAAACAACTCCCTCAAAACGCCCAACCATTAAAGCCCTACCAACGGTTAGAGACCACACCACAGACGTGCTCAACGACGCCCAAGACGAGTTCATCCCTCGCGAGATCGACGAGGCAGGAGAACTGAAGGTGACACCGACGGGCCATCTCCTCGGCGGCAGGGAATACAAGGTTAGGACCTTCTTCGTACCACACAGGGGAGAGAAGCTTTTTATGCTGGCAACCGAGTGTGCACGCACGCTGAATTATCGAGACTCGTACTTGCTGTTCAACAAGAACAAGTCACTGCACAAGATCATTGCCACTCAGGCCGAAAAAGATGACCTAATCCACCAAGAAATCTTGCCCTACTCGTACCGGTCCCGCCAGATTGCTATCGTCACAGCAAGATCAATGTTCCGACAGTTCGGAAGCAGACTGATCCAGAACGGAAGGCGTGTGCGGGACGATTACTGGGAAAACAAGGCGAGGAAGCAGGGCTTCACAGAGGAGGACGCGGCAGGAGAGAAGAGACCAGGCGCTGCCAAAGCGAGGGAAGCTGCTGCTGCTGCCGAAGTACACCAAGCACAAGTACAGGCCTTGGGATTCGCCCAGCCGGGTCCGTATGGTGCTAAATTTGAGCAAGACTTCTTGGGAGGCGGTGCCAACCCCTTGCAGCCTTTTGGAGGCATCAACCCCGCGCCCGGCGCTATGCCTGCGGACAACACTGAGCCCTTCAATCAACGCTCAACGACGGATCTGCAGCCTCGCGACTACAGCGGCGTTCAGCGGCCGAGGCAAGAGCTCTCCGGACTGCCCTTTCAGGATATGAGTCGTCCCACGCCTGCTGGGGAAATCCTCAGCCAAGCAACCCAGGCAGCCGAGCAGAACAGGCAGCTGAACCAGCAACGCAAAGGTCGCTTTGAATTCTTGCAGGACGAATGGGCCCGGCCGCATGAGCCATCACCGCAGCCTCAACGCCCCGGCACGGCTGGGAGTGACCACCCGCAAGTCTCACAGGCAGTGCAGTCTCCTCGAATACCACCCCCGAATTCAGTAGGTCCTTCAGGCCAATACGGTATGGCAAGTACGCCACAACGCCCTGGACAGATCATGACCCCGCAGCCATACCGACAGCAGCCTCACCAGCAGAACAACATCGTTCCGACCCCGATGGCCTCTCAGCACACTCCAATGAGGCCGGATCAGATGCACCGCCGTCCTCCCAGCATGGCGATGCCTCCTCAGAGTTTGACCCAGGGTCTGCCCTCTGGGATGCATCCTGCTGGCCCGCATGGGCAGACGCCCGGCCATGGATTCGCAAATTCGCACATGTGGGCTCAAGCGGCTCCGCAGCCGTCTCCGCTCTCGCAGCAACATAACATTCCGCAGCAGTACGCTCAGCGCCCGCCGCAGCAGTCACCCCTTCCGCAGCCATCGCCCATGCACGCCTCGCCCTCGCTCCATCAAGCCTCGAACCCTATGCACGGTACACCGGTGCAGCAGTATCAGACGATGGGCTCCATGGACGCAAGCTACCAGGCCATGGGTCAGAACCCGTACCAGCCGAGTCACAGCCCGCACCAGTATATGCACACGCCGAATTCTGCCACACAGCCCGGTATGGCCGGCTGGCCGCCCGGCGCACAAGGTCAGCAACCAGGCTGGCCTCAGAATTTTTGAGCACTGTCGCATCCACCGGTCGAAGATTCTTACGGAATATCGCCAAGCGTTGAGCGAATTTCCCTTTCGATGTCTTTTCCTTCTCCTTCTCTTCTCTTCGTTTCATTTGCGTTTCTTCTCTTCAACTCTGTACATTACGCTGGCATCTCCGCACCACCTTCCCACTTTGAGCATGCTCGCAAACATTGGTTTGGTACTACGGCTTCTTGAGTATCCGTCATCCGCGGGCATGAACGAGCTACGACTCATTCGAAACGCCACACACGCCAAGACTCGAGCTTGAGTACGAGCACACGAAACACGAGAAACACATGGGACACACTGTTGGGGCGTCACTGGGCACATGTCAGGTTTCACTTTCTTTCGAGTCTGGGCTCGGAATCGTCTTTGTAGTTTCGAATCTTGCACACCCCATTTCTTTGGCCCATGAGCATGGAAGAGTTCGCTTTGATGTTGTCGTCGTCTTGCCTTGTTTCACCCCTTCCTCTTCTTCAAGCATAGTGGTATGTTTCTGCTTATCTGGGTGTCGTATGTGGAGGAGGCCTGCCCGCATCTGATCTTGTCCCTTTTCTTCTTGCCATTTGTGCAGGATGTGTCTCTGTTGTTGTATGGGCATTAGTTTACCACCTCTATTCACCATCTTGGGCCTCTATTGAACATGTGGTAGGGAACCTTGCTTGCATTATTCGTGTCCTAGCTGGATCGTAGGTGTGCAGCGTCTATCTATAATGGAACAAGGAAGAGACTGTGTAGGAGAGAGGCGGGGCAGCAGCGTGCGAGCGGCATTATTCTCGCCGCAAGGTACCCTATATAGGATGTTGACTTCTACTATAGACCCATTGACTTTTTACACCCGTTTTTCCACCACTGTGGACATATGCATACTTACTGCGTCACTGTTGCCACCCTTCAGCATGAAACACTGCACTACTATAGATCTTCATGCATGGATATTCCCTGCCCGCTTTCCTGGGTTCCCGTAACTTCGTTCAACGGTCACCCACCCGGGTTTCCGATCTCCCACCGGCGATCGGAGCGGAGCGGAGCTGTGTGGATGGATGGGATAATTGCATGATCGTGTGGTACTTGATGTCACTTCTGGGCTTTGTGCGAGTGTAGTATGCATGTGTCTGTATACGTGTGGTGGGTGCTGGGTGTACTACAGGATGCAGTGGAAGCGTGAGAATACGAGTATCCGGGATGTGTGCGTGCGTGCGTGCCCGACCGTGATCGAGGCTCTGCGACTTGCTCGACGGTTGCTGTTTTTGAGCTTCTGGACGCGATGAAGAAAGATAAAAGGAATGCATGCGAGACTTCCTTACCGGACAGTACTGCACACGCGGAACTGGGCGCCGAGTCTTAGGGTCGGTGGGTTTTGTCAGTTGGTCTTGATGCGACTTGGGATCATGGGGACTTGTTGCTCCCCACCGGGTTCTGGACATCGGTTAGCTGTACTGTGCTGCTTGTTGGGTATGTATGCACTTCGTACGATTCGAGTCGCTGACGATGTGAAAGAAAGGTCGTGGGGCACCTTGTATTGTACGTATATAGATAGGTATGTAGTCCAATTCTGGATTAACATGATTCGCTCACTCGAGAGTATAATGAGAGCGTCGCAAAGACACACACAGGCCTCCCAAAGTGCCAAAAAAATTAATAAAAAATGAGATTGGAATCAAATAAAAACAGCAACGTCGTTGAGATCGAGCACGGATTTGCAAAAAGAGTGGACGCTGTGGGAATTGAACCCACGACCTTTCACATTCTCACGATTTGTGCGAAGCGAAAATCATACCCCTAGACCAAGCGCCCTAGTACTTGTTGTGAAGACTTTTCTGAATTAAAAAAATATAGTAGGCAAAAATAAGCGACAGCCAGATTCCACTTCCAGCTGTCTCCTCCGACCGCGGCCTTGTACTCGATGCTGAAGATGGATTGGGATTCCTTAGATAGGAAGTCGTTATCAACAGCGGGTAGAGATAGGAACACGGAGAATTACAGTTTCTGGGATTATAAACTGCTAACTCAATGCCTACAGTAGACCTGCCACCCTAGCTATCGTTTGTGTTCAATGCTTTCTCGCTCAAAGTTCTTGAGGATTCCACACGGTCAAGCACAGCACCCCAACTGAGAGGCAAAGCCGACATAACACCACGACGGCAAGTGACCTACACAGTGGAAGAGCCAACACAGCACATGATGGACACAAAAAGCACACTGAGAAAACCAGTGATTGAATCATATCCTACACTACTCATCACACGCGACAAGAAAAACAAGAAAACACCAGTCAAAAAAGCACCCATAAATGCTATTCTACAAAAAAAGAGAACAAACGTTCGGGCAGCACGAGCACAATAAATAAACTCGAAGAACAAAAACCCCGCGCATAAGCCCATACCCGCAAGCCCGTCCACCCATTCATACAGAGAGTAGTATCCATCAGACTACCTAATCATCCTCCTATCCCGAACATGGAAAGAAAAAAAGGACCACCCTAGACGCCATGCTTTTTTCAGTACCTGGAACCCTTCGCAGGCTGCAGTTTTTTCACCCCGTCTCCATATCTCGTGTCTTCCCCATAGAAAAGGCTTGAAGCCTGTGTGAAAAGGGAGAGAGAAGCCGTCGTCGACAAAGAATCCAAGACTATTACGCAGAGAGACAGGGAAACGAGAAGACACCCTTCGCAATGCAGAGAAATCTAGCTTTGAACCCACAAACTCCCCGTATTGCGCGCAAAAAATGCATTGGAACCCCGAGCAAGTGCGACAAGGTACAGCCGAGGTCTCAATGTGCGAGTGGGCGCCTATACTCGCATGGCTTCGCATTACTCGTCAGAGACCAGCGTCGTGTCTAAGCAAGCGGACGGGGGCTCTGTTGAGCATGTGTAAAGAGCGCATTAAGCAAACGCTCAACCTGATGATCGTTAGATAATGATGCCTGGTACCGTTTCCTTAAGTGATCACCTACCTCTGGTGCGGCCTTGACGAACGGGAGATCCCAGAACGAATAGGTGCGGTTCTTCAGAATCTCCAGAAGAGTGACAATGAGGCCCCACGGATGCGGCCGGTGTACCAGCAGGCGCTCGAGGAGGACGCGCGTAATGACTTCTTGCAGGAAAACCGACTCCGAGTCATTTTCAGGCGGCCCGAAGAGATGGAGCAGCGCATAGCTGAAGTAGTGGGTGTGCGCATTGGGCCAACGGAGCTGGTTGGCAATTGCAGAAACGAAGTGGAACTTGGCTTCGGGTCGGAAATGCTTGGCCAGGTTTGTGAGGAGCTTTGCCGCAGGGGAGGAAGGATTGTAGCTGGGCTCCTTAGGGCCCTGTGCCGTCAGCTCCTTGTTTCCGATATACAGCACCAGGGCGTGGATTAGAACAGGATCTGCAGTAGACTGTACATGCTCAAAGCCGACCGGCTTCGGCTGAGCAAAGTAAGCGGCGCTGCAAACTTTCTCTACCTCGTCCGCAGAAGGATCGGATGCCTTCAACAAGTTATTGACAATATCTTTTACGCCAGCCTGGCTGAGAATGCGATCGATATCGGCCCGGATCACAGGAACCTGGCGAATATCTTCAAGACGGTCGACTTTGAGGCCTCCGCTGAAAGGGTCGGGCATTTCCATGACTGAGGACGGATAGGCGCTGACGATGAGGTTCCGAAGCTGTGTGCAATGCATAGGTATGCTGTTGCAGAAGCGGAAGTGATAGTCAGCGAGGAACTCTGGGTAGTCATGATGGATCACAAGCATGACCCTGAGGACGCCACGGTAGAAAGTCAGCGCGGTCAAGCTTTGCCCAGTAGGTTTCATCAAATGCCCGGTGTATCGGAGCATACCGTCCATCAACTGAGCGTACATGCCCCAGCGCTGGTCCTTTGCATCACCCTCTTGGACGCTCTCTTCCAACATCGCAGGCATGAAGATGCGGTGAGACATCAGGGCGAGCCACTGGAACGAGAATCCTTGGAACGTTTGTGGCTGGAGGATGAGGAACGCCTTGGCCATGGTAAGATATAACTCGGACTGGTATTCGATCAATGAGTGGTCCTTCATGGCGTCGTTGAGCTCCGACAGGACCGTAGAGAAAAGCCTGAGGAACGCCTTGGCGTTGAATCTTTCGTCCTGCGTGCGTTGGTGGTTGACAAGAATGAGCACGACAACAGAGAGGATGCGGTCCAGGCAGTTGGCCTTGGCCTTGCTTTCCTTCATAGCTTGATCCTGTTCACCGTGGTGTGCCACGATCGAGACAATCAGTTTCGCCAGTGCATCGATCTTGAGGGAAGCCATGTCGGCGCTTCCCGTGTAAGGAACAAGATCATGCTCCTCAAACGAGGCCACGGCAGCATCGACGCAGACACGGAAGAATTGAATCGAAGTCTCCTTCGTCTGGAGGATGCCGTTTTGGTGCAGTTGATAGACGAAAGCAACGAGTGTTTTCTTTGGTGTGTCGGGAAATTGTAAGTGGACCCATTCGTCGAAGATGTATTCGAGCTGGTCCTTGTCACCACTAGCCGGTGGCGTTAAGCTTTGCTCGGTGACAGGAGACACGTGCAGTTTGGCCATGATCTGCTTGCCAATCTCCAGATCCGGATCTTCTGCCAACCAATTGGTAAGCGCGTCGATAGACATGGCAAAGTCGGCGCGAAGGACACTTGGGTGTTCATTGAGCAGGACTTCATCTAGCAGCACAGACAACATCTCAACGGCGGGGAGGCGACGTTGGGTAATGGCCTTGGCGACGATGGTGTTGAGTCTGTGCATGTCCATGAGGCCGGCCTCCATGAGCGAAACCATAACAGTGGGGTTGAAGATTCTATCATCCTCCTGCATGGTAGCCAGCCATATCAGAACCTGGCGTGACGTCTGAGCAGACATGGCGCAGAGCTTCTGCAGGAGCGCAACCAGTATCTCGATCTCCAACCGGCGCACCTCTTCGGTAAAGAGGTGATTCATCACTTGGGCTGCTAGGCGGTGGGCAAAGCTATCCTTCTCGGCGGAGTGTTCCAGCGTGTAGATGAGCTCATTGAAAACTTCGTGCAAAGGGCTGGCGGGCCTCAGTTCGCTCAGGCGTGACTCGTTCGCTTCCTTCAAGGCGTGCATGAAGTCGCCTAAGAGATCATCGACAGAGCGCTGGGGACGCCCATGCATGGTGGGCTCAACCCAGCCGTTCAACTGTTGCGGGGCAGATGCCTCATTACCGCGGACGTTTTGAAGGCGGTTGACTTGCGGGTTCTGCCGCGTCTCCGCAGGCACCGTAGCGGGCGTGGAAAGATTGGGGACCGTCGCGAACTGATCTTGCAGGACATCTGGGAGCTGACGGCCACTGTCCTGAGAGACATTGTTTGTATGTGGTAGCCCGCGCGATTGTCTCCCAAACTCCTCGTAAATGGCCAATTGCTCCCTGTTCAGGCCTCCTGCCGTCTGTTTGTAGGGTTCAGGGATGTACGTGGCCCAGCTACTGATGTGTTTGGGGTCTTCGAAAGGCCTGCTCTGAGGCGATGTGCGATGTGCGCGGCGGAGGCGAACTGCATCCTCAATCTGCAGCTCTATCTCGTTCAGCGAAGAGACCTCTGCTGCTGTTTCCACGGTGTTGCAAATGAGGTCCAAGTTGTCGTTAACAAACATCAACACGTGGCCCTCCGGAAGAGCTTGCTCGGGCAGCTCCCTGGCCATGACTCGGATGTTGTTCATGATGCTCATTCGGAGAGGTTCCTTGCAAGTGACCAGCGCAAGCGAGCCCGACAGTGACTTCACCATGTTGTGAGCGGCAGCGCGTAGTTTCTCTTCGTCCGGCTCCGTCGCAAAATCCTTGCTGACCAGCTGCGAGGTGGAGATCGCAGCGATGGTGACAGATCGTTCCACGACAGGCCCAATGATCTCTTCGAGGGCCTGTTGCACGGCAGTGGTGAAGATCTTCTTGAGTGCTACACTGTTCCCGGTTGGGGGGAGGATAAGCTGGCTGGAGAAGTCAGGAAGCGTAGCAGTAATGGCGGCAGCGGAAAATCGTTCGCTTGGCCCCCGAGCGCGGTTGAGGCCCATGATGGACAGGTCGTTAGGATACTGTTCAAGTCCATCGGTCTGTGGCAAGCCCAGAAAGTCTTCGCCCCCTGGAGGTCGACTACGAATAGTGTCCGAAGGTTCAATGTCCTTGATATTGACATTCAGTGCCTTGAAGAGAATCTCAATCTCAAATTTCTGTTGAATCTTGAGCTCTGCAAAGTGATAGAGCTCTAGGAGGAGGCGGAGAATTTCGGTGAGCCAAGGGTTGGGATACTGGAACACCTTCGACTTGGACGCCTTCGTCAACACCTTGCAGGTGAAGGTGAGCGCGGTGACGATACGATCGGTGTCGAAGCCCTCGAGCAGGAGGTCCTTAAACGAGATGTTCCGATACAGTATCGGCTTATCACGTGCTATGGTCAGGGAGCCCAGCCAGCCGCCCAGGTTTCTAACATGGCTTCTCGTGAGTGCGTCACTGCCATCTGCATTCAACACATTCACCACCGAGACATATGTCTCTCGGAGCACCTCGGCCCAAAGAATGCGGTCGTCAAAACGCTCCAACATATCCAGATAGAGGTCTTGTTGGTTTTCCTGCACTTTGGCGAGATCCTCCACAACGTAATAGGCGAACCATTGATGGTGTCTGGGTTCGATGGCCTGAATCAGTTCCGCCGTCTTTTCCTCAACATTACGATCAGACATATTATTGAGGATGAAGCGAATCTTGTCCTGCACGTCTTCAGGAGGGTCTTCGTAGAGGTCAGGTTGCAAGGGGGGATCCGCATGCAGGCAAGTGAACCTGGGGATGGTCGGGGACGCTGGCTGGAGCAATCGGTCCATGTTCGTTCCGTTCGTAATGGCCCCTCCACCCCGCAGGTCTCCGTTCAGGCCACTGGTTTGCTGGCCCACAACCTCCTCCGCTTCTGTGTAGATCTCGGTACCTTGGAGCCCAGGTACTGTCAAAAGATGTTCGCAATAAGTGGGCCACTCGTTCAGGCGGTTCTTGAAATTGACAAGCGCCTGGAGTCCAAATTTATACATCTTCTCGTCAGGTTGATAGTTCTTAACAGCCTCAAGTACCATAGCAAGCGCTACTTGAAGTGCGATCTGAGACAGCAAGTTGAAGTTGATGATGCCACCGAAGAGTACAGCAGTTATGGCTAAAGCATCCAGTGGATATTCGCTGAAGCAACTGTACTCGTCAAAGAGACCATGGATCATACAGGCAAACAGATCCTGTTCGGCTGGATCGCGGGACTCCTTGTATGTGCGCAGGATGTTGATGACGTCCCTGACTTCCATATCGGATTTGTACATCTTTTGGAAATGCTCATGCATCTTGCTGTCAGCATCTTCTGGGAGCCTGTTGCCATTTTCGCCATTCTTGTCTAGTATGTCATCGAATCCTTCGCCATAGTTGATCAAGCGCGGATAGGCCTGGATACAAGTCCGCTGTAAAGTTACCAGCTCCGTCTCCGGAACCTCACATTCGGCAAGGAACCAGAGTAGGGGATGGACCGTCTTCACGGCGAGAGGGAGGGTGTTATGCTGCTGATCCTCTCTGAGGCTATGCATCTCGTCCGCAGCCCGGATATGTAGGAAGTTGACCAATATTCGGCGGAAAAAATCGCCCAGCCGATTGTAGGTCTCATGAAGCCAAGGCTCAATTTCAATGAGCCCGCGTGCATGAGCTTGGGCAGCAAGATCCAGACTGATGTCGGATGGGCTTCTGATGAGGCCGTCAAGCCAGCCAAACTTCTGAGCATAGTCGAGGACGTAGTTCAGGGACCGTAGATCAGCGTTGTACATATCACTGAAGCGCGCCACTAGCCATTCCGCGTCTTGTTGCCACAAGGCGTATAGGACGAAGTCGTGGTCGGGTAACTTCTTGGAAAAATAGGGCGCGAATAGCTGTTTCAAAGCCTGCTCCTGGAGTGAGCCCCAAGGCTTAGGCACCGCCACTGCAGAAATCAGGAACTCCGAGGTGTGCGGGTTGATGATGTTTTCGGGAATCAAAAGAACTTGTGCCAACTGGTACATTTCTTGCGACCGAAAAATAAGACCGAACAGGGCAGATGTGGCATCCAGGGACACGAACGGGTGCTTCGAGGCCTTGCTGGCGATCTCTTTGATGTCGTCGGAGGCGTCCTTGAAGGTTTCGTCCGTGAAGGATGCTCGCAAACGAGGTATGGCAGATACGTCCAATTCCTCTGGTGTAGTGGACAAAAAGCAGATGAGAAAGCCCAGTTGCGTGAGTTCCTCTTGCCAATTGCCTCCCCACAGAAGTTGGATATCTAACTGCTCGGTATCAATGGCGATTGGGAGCAAAGCGTTGTAGATGCAGAGGAACTGAGCTTTGGTAAGGCGTAGCGATGGCCGATCATAACTTCGAACGACGTCCTGCCAATCTAAGGATTGGGCCGAGCGATGGCTCCGGAGGGCAGCAATGAAGTTCTTTGCATTGTACACCTGTCCATTGCCAACGATTGCCATGAGGAGAAGAGCGTTGGCCACTTGCTCTTCATCGATCCCACGCGCTTCGGGGGAGTCAAGCACTTCTGCGCATGCACTTGGTGTCGCCGTTGCTCGAGGTCCTGCTCGGTGTATCGCGCTCGAAAGGGGGCTCTGAGCCGCGTCGGTGAGCATCGCGAGGTGGAGTGCAGCCTCGATTTCCACAGGGAGGACAAGTTGGAAAGCATTGTATCTCAGGCGCATAGCGTGAGGCAGCACGGGCTTCTTCTCCTCCAAATCCCAATCCGCTGGAGGGTCAATCAACAGCTTTTCGACAATGGCGGCTTCATATACGGGATTCGGTTGATCCGTTTGCGCGGGGTAAGCGAGAGCGTCTATGAAGTTCTTGTTGATATTGGCAATGATGGAATCAGCTATGTAAAGTCAGCATGTTGACACTCACACTTGGGGTTACACACCCTTGGCGCGGATGTCCGCCTTGTGGGCGGAGCGACAGGCAAGTGCGAGGGACATATTGGCGATGGGATCGAGCTGGAAGTGGCTGCAGAATGTAGCTAGATCGAAGTCACGGAACTGTTCCCCTTCGTTGCTGTCAATAGACTCTGCAATCTTGGCCGCCTGCTCTGGCTCAGAGCGGAGCTTCTGCATCTCAGTCACCAGGAGGGGATAACTGCCGTTTGGTTCGGCATTGCGGCCGGTCGTGAGATTGAAGATTTGAGCGGCATTCTGCGAGACCAGGCGCCGGAAGTATTTGGTGAACACGTCCATACCGTGGGTATCAACAAGCTTGGGCAGTCAGCACTTGGGCCATGGGCATGTTGTAGGGGCGGCCCGACTCACCTTCCGAAGCTGCTCCAATGGCTGGTCCCACTTGGCCCTGTCCTTCTCGTCCTTGACGGTGCCAAACTGGCTCAACAGAAGGAAGATTTGGGCAATGACAATCTTGGAGAGGTTCTTGTCCTTGTCGGCGCCGGCGGAGGCTGCAGAATTGGACGGCTTGGGCGAGCCGATGGCGCTGGACGACTGTAGGGAGGGCGAATCACGAGCCAGCTTGACAGCCCCTCCGGCGCTGCTCGAGGCGGCACCCCCACCCTGCGGTGCAGTCGGCAGGGCTGAGGATGCCAGCTGCGACCCCGGCGGTGGTGCTATGGTTCGAGTCCGGGTGGACAGCAGCTGGCTGGGCGGGGCCTGCTGTCCAGAGGGCGCTGCGGAAAAGGGCGAGGACGCCGACGATGCTGCAGACGACTGGCGACTGCCTCCGTGGCGGGCAGACGCGGCCGGTAGCGAGGGAAAGTGGGAGGCCGCTGGAGAAAAGGGCTGGCTTCGTCCGCTGGGGGACGGGGAGGGTGTGGTGTGCTGGCGCTGTGTGTGCTGGACCTGGGTCGAGATGGGCGGGAGGCGTGATGGCTGGTGCTGTCTCGAGGAGCCCCAAGGGTGTTGCTGGCTCATCTGTCGAGCAATCCCATGGGAAGCGCTATGGCGGCGATGAGAGGGGTAGGGGAGAATTGGAAGTGGGGGAGTATTCGAGATGTAGTGGATGGGCAAGCCTTCACGTCCAGAGGTGCGAGGTCGTGCAAGGCGGACCTGCACGATGGCGGCTTGGCGGGGCGGAGATAGGGAGCAGCGAAGGAAAAGCGGCCGATCGCGGCGCCGTATATGGGCGCCCAGCACACCAATTGCACAGAAACAGGTACTTCTTGTCGAGTGGTAGACTTCAGAGTTTTGTATGAGCCCGCTGTGCTCTTGGAAGGTGCGGTCAGATATGCAAGGACTCGAGAACGGCGACTGCAGGGCAAGATTCCAGCTTTACGAGGCCGGAATGCTCCGTATCGCTCTGTTGGGGCTTAGTAAGCGGGCTTGGCGTTGCACATGTGCCCGGGTGCAGACGTCGAGTTTCCTCCAACACCACAACTTGATTCAGTGCACGCCTCTACTCTCAAGCCTGCTCGCACGGTACTCTTATTATTGTAATGCCGTCTTGAATCTGTCGGTCGTCACGGACATCCGCAGAGTCCGGTCGTGTGAGGGCTGTGATGGTCTTACCATGTTCTGCCTGCCCTGCGCGCTCTCCTCAACATTGAAAGAGAAACCAGCAATGAATTAGAACATCTGCGCTGCACACTACTTACCTGGGTAGTAGGGACTGTAGATCTATCTACCTACCTCCTCCCTGTCACATTCGGAGTTGACGTATCACTCTCGCAGACGGCGCCAAGACCGGTTGCCTGGGTGAAGACGCCCAAGTAAACACATCCCTGCTCCCCGCACCGCGCCTCCAGCACCAGGTCCTGGACTTGTGTTTCCTAGCCCCATATCATATCCACACACCCTATTACACTCTGCATTACTTGTACCCACCGTATTCTTCGTTCTAGAGAGCGTCTTTCCGTTTTTCTACTCTCAAGCTGCACCCTTCGCTCTGAGCCGCGGCCCCAAACAAACTATGCCTGGCGCCATGCCTGGTAACGAGGGCCCAGATCCGCCCTCGGTGAATCTTTCATGTGAGTCTTTGCTGCCTATTGTTCGTTCTCTTTAACTCTCTGCAGTCGCCAACAACTTCTGGGGCAAAGATGACGCAGGCGTCGGCCCCATGCTCGAGCGCATGCACAATGCCAAAGTCACCTCAGACGAGCTGAAGTCCTTCTACGCCGCCCGCGCCGCCATTGAGGACGAATACGCTCGAAAGCTGCTGAACCTCTCTCGAAAGCCCCTTGGATCAAGCGAAGCCGGCACCCTCAAGCTGTCCCTCAACGTTATCCGGGAGCAGGTCGAGTCCATGGGAAAGGCACACCAGAGCGTTGCTCAACAAATGAAGTCAGACCTAGAGGAACCTCTGGCTGCCTTCGCCGGGGCTTTGAAAGAGCGAAGGAAGATCGTCCAGGGAGGTATCGAGAAGCTGCTCAGGACCAAGATGCAGCAAACTGCCGCTGTCAACAAGTCTCGAGATAGGTACGAGCAGGACTGCCTGAAAATCAAAGGCTTTCTTGCCCAGGCGCACATGGTCATGGGCCAAGAAGAGCGGAAAAACAAGGCGAAACTGGAGAAGACGCAGACTCAGCTCGCCACTTCTAGCAGTGAGTACGAGGCCGCAGTCAAGGTGTTAGAGGAGACCACTGGAAGGTGGAATCGGGATTGGAAGGCTGCTTGCGATGTGCGTCACCCCGGCACTTCATAATTCTCGACGTGCACTGACTTCTCGGCACAGAAATTCCAGGACCTCGAGGAGGAACGCATCGACTTTACCAAAACCAGCCTGTGGAATTTTGCGAACATTGCAAGCACCGTCTGTGTTAGCGATGATGCGGTTTGTGGCATGTCCCTTCTTTTTCCATTGTTGTCCTGACGTGCACGCAGGCGTGTGAGAGTATTCGCCTATCGCTTGAAGACTGTGACGTGGAGAAGGACATCACAACTTTCATTACGGAGAATCAGACAGGGCAGGAAATCCCCGACCCGCCTAAGTTTATCAACTTCTGTCGTGGTGATGCCGACACAGCATCAGAGGTCTCTGACGAGGGAAATTACACTGTCGCCCAATTCCAGCGGACCATGAACCCTGCCTACAGAAGTGCATCGCCCCAGCCTTCCGTGTTCGAGTCGCACAACGACCCCAATAGCGCATTAGCGAAGGAATTGGGCCACGGTGACATTACCTCGAACCAGATCACGCCCATGCCGGACCAGACCCGGCCCCCGTCCCGACCGACGACACAGCCAATGCCACCTCAGCAGCAGAGAAGTGTTCAGCCAGACCCCCGCCTCGTGCAAGCCCAGCAAGAGGCGCATCAGCATTATCAACAAAGTCAGGTTCCCCACAACGACTATCCGCTTGACGGTATGACCCAGTTCTGCAGGATCGGAGCTCCTTCAGAGCGCAGCGCGAATCCTAGTCCAATTCGTCCGACGAGCCGAGACTCGCAAAGCGATTATTCCAACCCAACTTCCTTCTCCAGTGTCGAGCCGCCGAGCGGATCTGCCTCGCCTGGTAAGCCCATGATGTCGCCCGCTCCACAGCACCAGGAGCAGGTTTCTGAGCCCAAGAAGAAGGGTGGCTTCTTCCAGAACAGCCCATTCCGAAGAAAGAGTAGGCCAGACATTGAGCCACTCACTGCAGCCCCAGCGCCCAAAAGCAGAAACACCTGGGGAGCAACCTCGAGCCGGGGCAGTGAAACCAACGTCCCGAAAGCCTATGGCCAGGAGAGCCGCGGAGTACCCCCGAGAGATGAACAATATTCCGCAAGCCCTGAGCCGGTAGATCCGCGGGCAAACTTTCAACTGAATGTCGGTAACAATGTGTTCGACGTTGCTCCTCCTGATGGTGCCGCCCAGACCCAGCCAGCAGGGCAACAACAGGAGGAGCTTGACCCCATTGCCCAAGCCCTTGCGGAGCTGAGAGGAGTCACAAAGGAGTCAACTGCCCGTGTGTCTGTAGATCGGTACGCTGGGCTGGCCACTCCAATGCCACCAGGGACACCAGCTGTAGGAGGGGCACACTCCCCAGGGGCGGGGCTTCCTGGAAGTATCCCTACACCTCTAGTGAATCCAGCACGCCCAGCCCAACGAAGAGATCCTCCTCCATCCTACGAACAGCCTATGTCTCGCTTGGGAGCCCCGAAGCCTGCACACACATCCCGGGCTATGCAGCAGACAACTCAGAGATACACTGAGCAGAAGGTGAATATGTTCAACTCCAGCTCCAGCACTCGACCACCGACACGGAACGGTCAAGAAGCTCCTCGAGCAGCATCTCCTGCGCCACCACGCGCGGTAAGTCCTAGACCAGGCTCTTACCAGTCGCCTTCCAAGCCTCCGACAGACTTTCGAGCGGTGTCCCCAAGCCCTCGTGTGCCGTCTCCAAATCCATATGGTGGAGTATTTGCGCCCACGCGTTCACAGTTTGCTGGGCCAACATACGGTGCCTCTAATGCAGGTGGACGTCCACGGGAGCAGTCACACAGTAGGTACGGCTCAGCGGCAGCGAACGGTCGTCCTCAACCACAAGCTGCAGGTTCCTATGCTGCCCCCACAGCAGGAGGCCGGCCACGCGCGTCGACGACCACCAGCCCGGTGAAGCCCTCGCCATATGGAAACCCAACAGCAAGAGGTTCCTATACCTCATCGGGAGCAGCATCTCCTGCCCAGGCAGCTAGAGCAGTCTCTCCACAGCCACCTCAACCCGCCTTTGCAAACGCACGGCCCGGGTCACGTCCTGGTTCAAGAGCAACCGGGCCGCCCTCTCGCGCAGTGAGCCCAAATCCAGCGTTCCGGCAATCGTACGACCGACCCAGCAGCTCTCGAAGCGGCGACTTTGCCCTCCAACTTGCACCCGCTCCTGGAAGCGAGCGTGGCGAGGGTAGTGTGTACGGCGGCAGTCAGCGCGGTCGAGGTGATAGCAGCGCTCAGCGACCACAAAGCGCATACTATGGGTCCAGTGCCGATATGGGGTACGGTAGCGGACCAGGTCTGTCCAGTCAGCCGAGCACTCGGGCGAGGAGTAAGAGTATTGCGGAGCCGAGGCAGTATACGCCGGAGGGCAGGATGATTCTGCATTATTGTGAGTCCCTCGCTCCTGTCTCTTTCTCTGCGATGTGAATGCTAACTGTTACACAGCTCGTGCAATGTACATGTACAACGCCCAGATCCCCGAAGAGCTCAGTTTCGCTAAAGGCGATATCCTCGCCATCCTGCGCATCCAAGATGACGGATGGTGGGAGGCGGAAGTTGTGGGGAAGAGTGGGAGACCGGGTTTGGTGCCTTCGAATTATCTGCAGAATTGTTGATTGGTGTGTGCGCATGGATTTTCGTTGTGGTTTTCCGCGTTCTTGTTTAATTCGTTTTCGATGCGCTTTTGGCTTTCTTGCTTCTGTTATTTTCTTGACGAGCGTGCGTGAGATACCTTGCCGTGCGAGGCTTGCCTGTCGTTTTTGAAGTCTTGTTTGGCGTTGGAGGAGTGCGTTTGAGCGCTGTTGGGTCTTATGAGTGGATGTTGGGTGGTTGGAGAGCTTTTGTACGATAGGCTTGATGTGAGGGAATGTTGAATTGTGAATAGCCTGGGATTGTCGACACTTGACCCGTGCTGGCATCTAGGTGTTCTACTCTGCCTGCATACCTCCTCTTTCACTAACCCGCGACGAACTTCAGTTACACTGACCACATCACTGAAGTCTCCGTATCTAGTTACTCCGCAACCTGTCGCATAATAGAAGACAAGATCATATAGCCAAGAATCGTCATCATCATACCTCACAAAATGCCCTACGAAACATAACTAACCTCACACATCAATTCCACACTCAATTCCTCCATGCCAACCAATCCATCGCCCTCAACAACATGCACCCTCCACGTCCGAAACGGACTCAGTGGTGACGGCTTATGTTCTCCGCTCAAAGCCCCCTCCATCAGCACCGCACCCGTCGTGGGCGCAAACTCGAATCCGTACACAGACTCCGTAGTAACGTAATCTACGACTCGAGATGCTGTGTCGCTGTTTTTCACAGCCAGTAAATCGCCCATCTGACTACCTAGCACCACACGGAGACTCAAAATCTGGCTGGTGTTACTCGCCGGGCCTTTCAGGATGATCTTGAAGCTAGTTGTCCGAATGCGTCCAAAGCGGGCAAAGACAGGGTGCAAAATGTCGATTACAAACTCAGCGGTACGGTCACGCTTTAGGCGGTCCATGAAATCTGGCGAGACGCTCAGAAGGGCGGGTTGAGATGCCGAGGCAATGGTTCCAGCGCCTGTGGTCGAGAAGCAGAACTTGCGGGACTGAATGTTCAGCGTCGAGGTCTTCTCGGCGTATTTGGCTTGGATGGCGGCTGCGTCCGCGCGGAACGCTCCGATGTCTTTCATGGGGTCTGTGAGAACGGGTCGTGTGGGATCGAGTGCGTGCCAGGCATATGCAGCAAGATATTGCTCAAAGTCTAGTGTGATCCAGGTGCGGAGAGCGAGCAGACGTTCGGCCATGGTCAGCTTGATGAGGCGTAAGGCATTGGAATTGCCCTTGATCTTGGGGATGGCACTTCGAAGACGTTCTGTATGTTGTTTCTGAGTCACGCTCTGGGTAAGAACAGTCAGATAGGCGTCGCCGGTGCTGGTCACGGCGGTTTGTGCAGTGAGGATGGCTTTGCCTCGGATGACCATTTGGGTTATCGTTAGAAAGAAATCGCCTGCACCGGGGATCTTTTCGTCCTTGATCTGAAGGGAGTGAGTACGAAGACGAAGACGGCCTGGGCTCCTGTGAATAACTTACAGAGTCGTAGAGTATGTTCATCTCAGCCTGGAAAGAGTCCCAATCAGCATTCAGGTCGATCGCGTCGTCACCCTTGGATGCTATCGAGCATTAGCGGATATGCCAACCCTCTACTTGAGACCTTACATGGCATGGACAAGGACTTCAGCGTGCCTTCCGTAGCTTTGTCCACCCTCTCCATCCTTGTAGTGAGTAAAATGACAGTCTGTAATGCCTTCACCAGCTGGTCCACTTTCTCCAGACCTGGCTTGATTTTATCGTAAATCTTCTTGATGACTTCAATCACTCTCGCAATCCTCGACAACTTCTCTACCGCAGAAGCACCTCCTGCAACCGCGCTTCCGATACCTGCAGCGCCTGCTGCAATACCTGCCGCGCCAGCCGGTGGAGCAACGCATGCAACGGCGATGGATCCGGCAATGACTGCAACAGCGATGAGGGCCTCCCCAACGGCTTTCAGGGTGTTCTTCGTCTTCCACTCCTCGATGCCGTCCTTGAAAGCTTGTTGCTTGTCTGCCAGGGTCAACTGTAATGACTGAAACTGGTCCTGTGACAACTTAAGAGCTTCATGTGCAGACTCAAATCTCTTCTTGGCAACGTCGGTGAGAAATATGTAGGCTTGTTCGGAGTCCACTGAAGAGTCCAGAGCCACGGACGCAAAGAGACGAACATTGGCAGAGCTGTCTGATTGACCCTGTAGGTCACGAAAGGCATTTTCGAATACCACTGCGGCCTGCAGACGAGAGTCGAGTACCTGTTGGGCGATTGAGAGGTCCAGTTTAGGGACTATGGGCGCCAGCCTGTTGGACTCCCCAACCACTTCAACAGTTAGTACCAGGTGCAAGCAAGATATGGGTACCGTGATCAGACGTACCCTGCATGGTAGCCAGAGCACTGGCGCGAGCGTAGTAGTCAAGAGCTTGGGGTATCCCCTCACAGACTTTGAGGACGAACATAGAAAGCTCATAGACTGCAGTATGATCGCGGCCTTGGAGCACAGAAGCCAGCAGCAGCTGATAATCGAGGAGTTTGCGCAAATTACTATGGTCGTCAGTGCACGAGCGACTGAACGAGGGATGGGTTGTAATATACTCGTTGTAGATGAAATGACCTATGCTCACGAGCTCACCATCGTCTTTGATGAGATCGGTCAACGAAGGCGTATTGACAAAGTGGACAGCCAATGTGTCATTCTCGGTAAGGGAAGTCGATGTGTAGGTGCCGTCGACTTCTACTTGCAGCGACCAGCATCTGTGGTTCGGCTTACGCTTTGCCGGGTCGAGTGTGACAGTGATGATGTCTTGTTTGTCTGGCATCCTGAATGCAAAGGCGAAGGGACGATCATGGTTCCCACAATGGACCATGAGATGTATATTCTGCGCCATCTCGATGGCCACAGGTTTCCCTCCAAAGCCGATGCGGCTGATGAAGGTCATGAGCATGCATTGTGGGGGTTGCTGAATGGCCTCGAGTGCTGAAATTCGGTCGGCGTAGAATGTAAGGGCGAAGAGGTCAGTTTTATTGGGGTTGTTCTCCGGTTTCTGGAGTCGTCGAATGGCTGCACCGATCTCGAGCTCGGCTGCTCTGGCATGCCCTTCCACACCTACAACTTGGTAGCTCTCAAAGAAGGAAGACTCATCGGTGTATGCTTTGATGCGGTCGTTGAGAATTTGGTATGTTTGAGGTATGATGTACTTCGGGTCTGCCATGACGAGTTTCGTACGCAATTTCGTTCAGAGTTGAGGAAGGAGCAACCAAGACTTGAATGAAAACTTGTCCGAGAACAACCTGCAATATTTGTATTTCAACGACCGCCTCATCTTAATCATCACTCAGCTTGATCCCCGCAAAGGGCCCCAGTCGAGACACAGTTTTGAGTAGTCCTTGGCCAGCCCTTCTGGGAGTACAGCAGCTGCATGCACTCTTCAGCTCGCTTGCGGACAGAGCGGGGTTCTGCTGCAGCATAGTCGGACCTCCGGTCTAGATCGTCGAGAAGTTCAATCTCGCCGGGCTCCACTGGCCGTATGGGTGATTCCATGATTGTGGCGGGACTGTTGTTGACGACTGCTGAACCTGCGCGATAGACCCGAGTTCGAGTACTGGCTCTATTGCCCAATTAGAATGGGACCCGTTTCTTGGCGAGACGAACACAACACCCTCCTGTAGTCCTCCTCAGCTAACCACAAAGACGCCAGCCGACTGCCTTCGATATCGACTCTCGATCTCACTGCATTTGAGCTGTAACTTGTACAGCACCTGCACTGGATCTCAGCTACCAATATCACAGCCACAGAACCATGGACGCTACGACCTGCCTGATACTGACCTGCCTCAATCTGATTTGCGCAAGCCACACAGTCGCAAGCGAAAGCTGATGATCGTTTTATGTGTGTGCAACGACTGCATCTAGAGATATAAAAACACTATCGAATCTCCGTACTTGGGATAATCAACCACAACACCAACCGACCTTGACGCAGACCAAATCCCACACTTTGTTTGAATATGTCCGAAACATCCACCTTGGTCGACTGGCAGCCGAAAGACCAGGAAGAAGTCAACCTCAAAGAAACAATCAATCAACTTTTCAATGTGGCTTCCGAGAAGGCCATAGTCCAGGTTCCTGTCGTCGGCGCCGACAACAAGGCAACTGAGGAGACGAAGCCTCAATTCATCCTGAAAACCCGAGGATACTACGGTAAGTTTGTCTTGATAGGTTCTTACTCTTTATTTCTATGATCTTATGGAACCGACTGTGTTTCGATAGATGTCAAGGCGTACGTCGCCGCAGGGATGCTGTTCCCCAAAGTGAAAGAGGATTTCTACAAATTGCATCCGAAAGACCAGATGAAAAGGTTGACTGAGGTCGACACGGAAATTTATGAGGTAATTCGAGATCCATTCTCTGATTTAAGATGGGGCCACTCACTTCATGAAAGGAAACCGCCACGGCCATGGTTGATGTCCAAAATTCCTGCCAGAACTTTAACGATCAGCATATGGCCAAGTGGTGTAAGTGCCTTGAAATCCCGCAGCTAAGCTTCGTACTAAATCAACTCAGTGCTGGTTGCCAACGGAACCATCGAATACTGCCAATTTGCCATTGATCTCTTGTCTGGTTTCGAGCAAGGCAGCTTCAGAGCCCTGCTGGACGTTCTTCTTGACCCCAAGTACTCGACTCTCGAAAGCCAAAATGCTCAGGAGTTTCAAGATGCAGCTCAAGCAGCCAACTCTATCTTCACGGAGCTGAGCCGAAACGCGAGGGACAAAGCGACTGAGACCAATGCGCTGATCCAGGATCTTGAAGCAGTAAGTCGCTAGCCATCACTCACTGCACATCTTCGGGCAATGCTGACTATGATCACAGTTCTTGGGCGACACTGTAGCCAACAAGACGAAGATTGATTTTCTGAAGAAACAATACATCACAGGACCCGTGACAGTTGGCCATTCCGACGTGATAAAGAAGGGGCTCGATGGGAACGACCAGCAACCATATTCGCAATACCTCCAGACCAGCCTGGACAATCTTCGCAAGGAGATAGTTGACGCCGTCAACCAGTACAACGCCGCATTCGATGAATGGGTGAGATCATCGCAACTAAACCCCCTTCACAAGCTAACGTTTCCAAGAAACACTACACTGTTGTCGCAGCGACTGCTGTCACCTACGCCTGGATCCCAATCTACGGCTGGATCGCAGGCGGTACAGTCATGGGGGTCTATACCGACCGAGCGCGCAAAGCTCACGAGCGGTACGAGACGGAAAAGAAGAAGGCCCTCGAGAAAAAAGCTGAAGAAGGCCCGCTCGTGAACCTCATTGAAGACGTCTCTCGTCTGACCTCCCAGCAGACCGCCATCTCCACCTTGATGCAGTCTGCCATTGACGCTTTGAAGGAGATCAGGTCTCTGTTCCTTGATCAAGCTAGGAACTATGGCTTGGCGGCTTCCCAGATGGGATTTGCCAACGGCAGGGTCAGAGACTCCTTCTTCATGCGAAAGACGTATATGGTGCAGTCGGTTGACAGGGCTGTGAAGAATTGGCAGCAGGTGCAGGATCTTGCTAGAGAGTTTCTGGAGTCGGCGGATTTGCATACTGAGGGTATTGCGCCTGGTGTCACGCCCCCCGCTATCCCCGGCCAGTGATGATACTCTGACAGTAGGACAGATTAGCTAGCAGTGCCAGTCAACATACAATCAGATTGATTCGAGCAGACTTCCCCATTCTCTTTTGAGTCTTGCGCACTTGAGTCGATTCCTTAAAAATATAACACCGCACACGTCTCGACTAACGACCTCGGGAGTGGAGCCTGGCAACCCGCGACAGCCAATTCCTTCAGCCTCGTGGAATGTACTTAGTCGCCAGCCACGTCCCTACAGTGACCAAAGCCCAGAACAAGATCATGTACACTACATAGAGGAAACGCTTTCTGCAATACTCGTACGAGTCGTATCCCTCCACCAAATGGTCTTCTTTGGACACATAGTAATTGGGGTCATTCACCGATGGCGTCATCGCAGTTTGCGGTCCTCGCGGGCCATTAGAGAAAGTGTTATAATCCCTCGGCTGTGCTTCCGGAACCCCCGCCGTCGACACCTCGTATCCACACGGCAGAAACAGCGTGGTCCCACTTGAGGGCGACGCAGGAAGGTCTTTGGGATCGACATGAGTGGCTCGGATGCGGTGGATAGCGAGCTTGAAATCTCCTTCTTGTTCGCCGAAGAACCTGCGATATTTCATCAGCAATGCGCTCTCCTGCACGAAGAAACAAACTTCGAGCGTGTCCAAAACTCACCCTCTAACCATCAAACTAAACCTCTTCACATTCTTCAAATCCAACACCGCCTTCACCTTCTTCCCGCGATACTCGGCTTCGAAACTGTCAAAGGGCAATATCACCACGTGACGACCGCCGCCGTGTCCTTGAGGGCGGAAATGCGATTCAAAGGAGATTGTCGATCGTTCGCGGCCTGTGTCCGGGTCTTTACCGCCGAGGTCGTTTTTCATGATGAATGTGTATTTCATTGGGTTGTGGTGTTTTTCAGGAGCCTTGATGTCGAGGATGATGGCATTGTAAGAAGAGAGATCCCATGTCGTTGTTTCGGTGGTGGTGCGTTGACTGGCGAAGCCGGCGCCGCCGAGGACGGAGGTGTCGAGGTGGCCGTGGAAGATGGCGATGGCGTGGTGGTGGTGATGGTGATGGTGATGGTGATGGTGATGGCGATGGTGATGGTGATGGTCGCCGTCGGAGACTATGTCGAGGTAGGACTGGAGTGGTTAGAAGAGCACTTCTTGAAGAGTTTCGACATATTCCTCGGGTACGTATGAAGAGTGGTGAGCAGGGGTGGAAGAGTGAGTTACCTGAGACTTCCCCCCGCGCACTCTGTCATCGCTGGCAGTCCAGTCATCACGATGCCAGCCCCTGGTATACTGTTAGTACGATGGACAGTGAGGTACAACGACTTACTCTTTGCCTCCGAAGAGAACGCGGTCTTCTTCAGGCCTGCTCTGCATGATACCTTGTACTTCGTGAGTTAGACAGGTCTAATCAGAATGAGTATTGGCAGCTCTGCCATCTATAGACAGACCAATGATAACATACCGCGATGTTCCGGCCGAGAACGCGGGCTCACAATGAGGCTAGAGTGGGACCCTCGATTTGCTGGCTTCACAGTCTCATGACTCTGACACTTTTCGACCAACCTATGTTCACGCAAGGCACTCGAGAACAAATAACACCGGCGTTGTAGTCACAATTGTTGCTTTGAGGTCGATATAAACACCACGTACTAACCAAAACGATCCAAGCAGATGATCTCACACCCCCGCATCGGGACTAGCGCCTACCCACCTTCCCTCAAGTGCTATGGATACCAAACCTCAACATGACATCGCAGCATCTCCACGCTTTCAATCCTGCTGATCTTCATTCCATCACATACAGGAATTAACATGGATTTCCGAACCCTATCCCGCATGCGCTCAACCGATTCCTCCCTCCTCTCTAACCCATACCGCCCCTTCTACAACCCATTCCCACTAACCCCAGCAATCGTGAAGCAGTACGCTCTCACTGACTCCACGCGAACGCATAGAGCATTGATAAATCATGCAGAGATAACTCCTACGACCGCGTCGTCTTCACCGAACGACCTCTCCTCGGGCCACTGTTATTCGAGAACGCGGCGAGTGATGCGCGGGATCATGCTGCTAATGAGCGAAGTACGCACTTCAACCCTTTAAATCGATTTCCTCACACTCCTTGCTTTCCTATTCTGTGACTCAGCAGAGAAACGTGTTATGCGGATCAAGCCGAACACGAAGGAGTACTGACTCAAGACAGCGTTCCTATCATGGCTCCGCTTATCCGTCTACATGGCCATCGTCTCCGTCGCAATCGTCATGTCCTTTCATCTGAAATCCCAACCGAGTCAAATGGGTGCGTCTTCTCTTCTCTTCCCTGCTCTCCTCCCCCCAACCCCACCCGCCCTATACTCGCTCACAACCCCAGAACACACCCTCGCCCTCCCGATAGGCCTAACATTTTGGCTCCTCTCGCTCGCCTGCCTCATCTCAGGTTTCTCAAACTACCTAAAAACCGTGATGCGCTATAGTCGGCGCGCGGCCCTCGTTCAAGCAGGATGGAAAACCCAGGTTCTGTTTACTGTAGTGGCGACAAGTATTGTTGCGGCGTGTGTTTTGTTTCTTGCGACGGGTGCGCAGACAGCGCGGTAGGGGTGTGGGAGTGATGAGGGAGGGGAAGAATGGAAGAGGAGGGAGGGGAAGAATGGAAGAGGAGGGAGAGTGGAAGAAACGAAGTGTTACATGTTATGATACCCCTGATGATTTCGTCAATCTTGGATGAGTATAAAATATGATGGCGAGTGTACATGGTTCAATGCATTATGCTGTACATGACCCGAGACATCCAACATGTAAACGCCAGACACCGGATCTCGCCACCGCAGTGGGATCGACTGGTGTCATGCAAGTTCGACTCCAACACATATATATCCTTCATATCGCTTTCCTCACCCGCTCCACCTCAAACCTGGGTCGAGGTGCAAATCCGCAACTTGAAGGCGCCCTCCCAAGCGTCTTCGAAACCAATTCTTTGGGTGGATTCAAACTCAAACAACAGGCACACCCGTCGACGACCCCGCCGTCCCCATCTGCGCCGCCAACCTCTCCTCCTCCTTCCGCACCCTCGCCGCCTCTGTCTCCCTCCTCAGCGCCTCAAGATTCCACGCGCCATCCGCCTCGTCATCGCTCGCATCTTCGTCGTCGTTACGCCAGTCGCCCTTCTCAAACATGGCACGACCCGTTGCCTCCTTCATCTGCTTAGCCTGTTCCTCAGCCGCCTTCTTATCCATCCTCTCCTTCTTCCACTTCGCGAACGTTTCCTCGGTCACGGGTGTAAGTTTGCCGGTAAGTTTGTGGCGTTCGGATTCTAAGAAGTCTTCGAGGGTGAGGGTCGCGAGAGGGGAGTTGGCCATGAGGGCTTTTTCGGCCGCGCGTTGTTCTTTTGTTTTGATGACGTATCTGTTCTTTGTTAGATCTTCTTCTTCCCTCGAAATCCTTGGTGAAACTTACCCAGGTGGTAGACTGTGCTTGTACATGCACTTGTCGCCACCATTCGGACATGTCCAGAACCAGCCATACTTCTGGTTTTCAATCGCCTCGACGAAGTACTTGCACACCTTATCCGTCGTCGTCCTCTGATTCCCCTTCTTGCTCAAAATAACCTTTTGCAACTTATCCTCATCCCAATCATCCATGGTATCCTTCTTCTTGGCCTCCTCCTCTTCCTCCTTCTCCACATCCCGCGAATCCGTATAAACGCTCCTCTTCTCCGTCTTCCTCTCCACCGCAAGGTCATGCGAGAACTTGCACTTGCGGCCCTTCTCGCAGTGTCCCTTTTTGAAGAATTGACATAGTACGGTCTTGGGGTCCACGCCAAAGGGCACTTTTTGTACTTGCAACGGTTTGAAGAGTTCGGCGGCTTCTTTGCGGGCTTGTTCTGCTGCCGCTTTCTCTTTCTCGCGCGCGGCTTTTTCGGCGTCTTTGCGTTTTTGTTCGGCGGATTTGGCGCCCGCGGCGGCTTGTTGGATTTGTTTGATTTGTTTTTGCGCGGCGCCACCTTTTTTCTGGGAGAGGGTTAGTAGGGGAAGATGGGGATGGTGTGAAATATGATAAGAGAGGTATATGAAGGGTCCTTTTTGGGCCTTGAGGAGACTCCTGATATATGCGGACTCATTGCGGGGAGGGTGGGAGCCAGCATGTGGCGATGTCGTTCATCGGCGCGGGAAGATTGGGATACGTACATTCTTCATACCAAAGGTCTGTACACATCGTCAGCATATCTAGGAGCCTTTCAATTCTCTACAACCTACGCACCTTGTCCACCGCGACCTTTGCGGCCTTCGGCTGGTCCTTGCCCTTGGGAGCCATGATGAATCTGCCCCACTTGTGTGAATTCGAGGTCGATGAAAGCGCTGGTCTTGGGAGGTAAAAGAGCGTATGAGTTCGTGTGTCTGGAACGGACTCTTAAAGGCGCACACGGAGAAGTACCTGGGCAGCCTTGAGCGGTCGAAAGTGAAGAATGACGAGTGGTGGTGGGGTGGAGCGGAGAGGAGGCTAAAAAGCAGCGGAAGAGCGCGGCGCCAAGACTGGCTGTTCCGCCGAAGCCCTAGGAAACTCAAGGTGGCTTTACAACTAACAGCTAACAGCTACACATCACAACCGTCGCCAGCCAAGTACAGAACGGGGTTGCAATTGCGCGAGAGGTTGACTCAAAGTACGTACTCTGACACTTACACGAATTGGTCCTCTTACAACACCCAGGATCTACACACGCCCTCACCTCACGACTCCCTACCGCCACCATGATAACCGATTCGCAACTTTACTCCCTGGCGATCTTCCTTGGATCCGCAGCGATGCTCCTCATAGTACTCTACCACTTCCTGGAAGTCAATTCGGAAGACCACGTCGCCGCAATCAACAGCAAACCCGTCGCAAAGAAGCTGTGAGTTGTGGTGCCTCAACCTATTGAAGGGAGAAATGGGGGAACCCATGGGATGGGAAGACGATGTTTGAGCGGGAAAAAAACGCATGATACCAGGAGTTATGGAGTCAGGGATATCATAATACATTTTCAGCTGGCTGGCTGCTCTGGCTACGCCGCGACTTGGTGCCATACATAATGCAGCTTTTGCAAGACAATGCCTCTTGAGCCATTCTCTCATTAAAATTATGCGCCACGCCGTATGCCCCAAGTCTCCACGTCGACCACTTCTTCCTCCGTATGGTCATCGTCCGAGAAGCCCCTCCTGCGCTTGTCGTTCACAAGCGTCGCTCCACCTCTATCCATTCCAGGCGCCCCGAGCCGCTTCTTCTGTGCCACCAGACGTCCTTGCGACTCGCGCGCTTGTTGTTCGGCCTTGGTAGGCCTTCCGCGGCGTTTCCCGGGGGTTGAGGTTGAACCGTCCTGTGTCTGCGACGAAGACGGTGCAACGGATATACGGGGAGTCACGCGACGGCCTTGAGCATCGCTTAAGTAAGCATCGGCTTCATTCGTATCTACGAGTGGTTAGACAGGTATATGAGATGTATGCATCTATCACTCACCAGACAATCCGCTTGCCGGGCCATCGCCGAGCTCCCACGACAGTGGCTTGAAGTGCCTGATCTCAAGGTGCTCACGCCACTGTGCCTCATCAACGAAAGAGAACGGGCGTTCTGCGCCTGAGCCATCATTTCTCTTGCAGTTGCCCCAGTGGCACTCCAGCGTGCCCCTAAGCGTCTGTTTGCGGTGCACCTTGTGAACATGCTTCTTCAGGGTCTCCAGGTTGTGGAGATCGGCCGAACAGTTATGCCACTTGCATGGAAAGCTTTCGTATCTCGGCATCCTAGACACGCTCGATGAGCGAGAGGGTATGGTTATAGGCTCTTCATTGCCAGACCTCACGTTTCTTAACGCGCTCGGTTGTGCGGGAGCAAACGAGTCTGCGCGCGGGCCAGTGTGGCCATTGGGAGCTGGCCTCGCAAGTGCTGCCGCGGACCCATGTATAGCCTTCCGCCAGCCCACAGGACGGCCTTTCTTCTTGGGAAGCGGCTGGCCGTCAGGGCCATATTCCGTAGCCGCGCGGAAGGCACTGTATCCTAAGCCAGCTGCAGTGGGCCTGGGGGCACTGGCGCTCATGTTTGACGTTGTGCTGCGGCGTGGAGGTGTTTGCGTGGGAATGTCGTCGGGATACGAGTGTCGTGGACGGCCGCGACCGCGACCTCGCTTGAACGGGTTCACCGCCCCACCCGTCGCGTGGGGGATGCCACTAGCGCGCGCCTGTCGTCGTTGGCGCTCAGCGTCATCGTCGCTGTCGTCCTCGTCGTCTGCGTCCTCGGCCACTGCTTGCGACAGGTCGCGGTAGTATCCTTTCGGCGGCTCGCCTGGGTCGATGATATCCCATCTCAGTGTGCTCAGGTCGACGTCATTGTTCACCGCGTTCGGCAGCGACGTCTTCAGAATCTCGAGATGCTGGTTCAGTGCTCTTTCGTCGGGGTGCCGCCCGCAGGCAAGGAGCACATCGCGCGCGATCGTCTTGATGTTGTACGTGTTGCGCCGCAGCGCCTTCTTTTTCTCAAGCGGCTCTACGATCTTCTGTGTCCTCAAGGCTGGTGGGGGCGCTGGAGGTGCGGCTTGGACAACCTGGGCCGGCGGTGGCACCCTGGCCTGCACCACAGGGAAGTTGTTCGTCATAGGGAAGTTCCTCGTGGGTGTAGCATCGCCAAATTCAACGTCAGCAGCATCAGGGTAATTCGAGCCACGGCCGGGGAGAGCCCAGTGATCGCCGACGTTTTGCCGCTTGGCCAAGGGCTGTAGCTCCTCATCGGAGAGAGCTGTCAGGTCCACCAACTCGTTGAGCGAACGTTTCCTTGCCGCTTCTTCCTTATTTGCCGGCGGTTTGAGCTCCGCTTTGAGGGGTATCATTTGAGCGACAGGAGCAGAATCAGCCGAAGGACTACCCGGAAAAGGAGGAAAAGAGGACCCAGTCGATGGAGAGCGAGTTCGAGTTGCCGGATGAGCATGAGCAGACCCATGTTGCATGACAGCGGCCGGTGGAGGCCTCATCATCGTTGTTCCAACAGCAGGACGAACTGGGTAGGAGGCTTGTGGGCGGGAGGGAGGCCCGTTGATATCAGGCACGGCGGTAAGCAAAGCTTTCGCGAACGCCGCCCGATCCACTTCCGCATTCCTAGCCTCCAGAAGCTCGCAAAGCTCGATATAGGAAGGGTTATCGTTGAGCAGGTCCATGATGTCGGACGTTCCAATGTGGAGCCCAGGATTGTGGGCACTCAGGTATTCCCGAGCAGCCGCTACCAGTTGCGTCTTCTTCTCGGGAGGCCACAAAGTAGTTCCTGAAGGCTGTGGACGTCCAGTGGAAATTGCTTGCATTTGGGGCCTCACATTGACGGGGGTGGGCGTCGGGTAGGGCGACGGGGCATGAGCCTGCGGCCGTGCAGAAACTGCACCATTCGTGGCGTGCCCGCGGGCTGCATTGTTCCCTTGTACGGCCGGAGGAACAGATGTCGTCCGAGCAGCAGCGGGAGCAGGTTGCGCTGCGGCGGGGCGAGCTGTGGCAGGCTGGGCCACCGCAGGCTGAGGTGTTTGGGCTTGCACTGTAGGGGACTTTGGAGCCTTCGCCCGCCGTTCCTCCTCCCAGATGCGCGCCAGCAAGGCAGGGTCCTTGCTATTCAGCTCGCGCATCTTGGCCATCATAGCTCTGATCTCGGCCTCCAGTTCCGCAGGCTGTCCGCCAGATGATTCCCCTGTATTGGCGCTGGCAGTGCTAGCAGTAGACTTCTGTTTCTGATGCTTGGCCTGTGACTGCTTTTTGGCTTTCGCCGCTTCGCGCGCTCGCTCCTCCTCCTCAGCCTTCTTGCGCTCTTCTTCTTTACGCTGTTGCTCCTCTTCCTTGAGTCGCTCCTCTCCTCGTCGGCGTTGCTCCGTCTGCCGTTCCTCCGCCTGACGTTCCTCTTCTGCGCGCAATGCGTCTTCTTCTGCCTTCTCCTGCCTGTCTTTCTGCTGCTGTCGTTGATATTCCTGCCAGGGATTATAGACGGCCATGGGGTCAACGGTAACAGTCCCTTGGTTATATTGCTCACTGGAACTTGATGTAGCAGTGGGCTGAACGGTAGACGAAGACGCTGGGGTTTCGGCGTAGCTATAGGCAGCTGTGACCGAGGCATGGGATATCGGGAGAGTATTGCTTTGGGGCGGTGCGGTATTCGTCGCTGCTACATTGTTAACGCTAGGGAGTCTTTGACCGTAGTTGGTATACTGAGAGGATGCGGCGCCGGAAGCTCGAGACGTTGCAACAGGTGTTGTTGTATTGTTCCGGTATTGTGGCTGCGCAGGAGACACTGACCGAGGCTGCTGGTTATACAGATTTTGTGCTCGCTGCGATGGATAACCTGCCGTGACTGCCGGTGAAGGCACCCCTCGATTGGCAGTCTGGCCGGGGTTTGCATTGACACTACGCGGGCGGGGTTGGGCTTGCGATTGGCTGTACGAAAGTGAGTTTGCGGTGAGAGACTGTTGCGGTTGCTGTTGTTGTTGTTGTTGGTGTTGTTGCTGCGCTGCTGGGACTGGGGACGCATTCGAATATCTCAGGGTCGCGAGCAACGACGCGGAGTATGCAGACTGTGTAACTGCGGGTGAAGAGTCCTGGTTGTATGCAGTGCTGCTTATATTGCGCAAGACTTCGGCTGCTCCTCTGGTAGTCTCCCGATTGGCGCCATAAGAGTTCGCGCCCCACGAGACATTCTGATTTGCGTTGTACGTGTTCGATGCGTTGCTGTAGGACTGCGAAGGGTACGAAGAAGCCATGTAGTCGGTCGTCTGGGGAGCAGCGGCGGGCGCAGCTTGTTGCTGGTATTGTTGGCGCGAGGTGTTGGTCGCAGGGTTGGCTTGGCATCCGGAGTACTGCTGCGCAGAGCCCGCGTTCTGCTGATAGCTCTGCTGGTATCCATATCCGGAGTAATTGTTGGCCATTGCGACGGCGCCCGCTCACTAGGCCCGACGGCCTCTCTTCTTTTTGTGCAGTTGTTGCGTGGCATATAGACCCTTGCAGGTGCAGCCGGATAGAACGCAGGCGCGCAAAGACGAGGGTCAGAGAGCTGTGGTGGGGACCAAAAGGGAAAACAAGGCGCGTGCGAAGTTGAAGCTCTTTGGGGCGACGGCACGCGTCTCGGTGAGGAGCAAGACACGAGCCACAGCCTTGGCAGCGGAGCGCGGTCAAAGATTGCTCCGGCAGCGCCAAGACACTACTCCGCAAGCGAATAGCCTCATTTTGCAACTCACCACACAACCATTTTCGAGCCGAGAAACGACGACGCCGCCCCTTCGACATCACCAATACCCTCGACCGCCGCCATGACGAAGATCAGCCAGTCCGTGTCCAGCTCGCGCCGCAAGTCGAGGAAGGCCCATTTCGGCGCCCCCAGCAGCGTCCGCCGCGTTATCATGTCGGTCCGTATACCTGGAAATGTCACCATCTGTCTGGACAGGAACTTATGAGAGTGCAGGCGCCGCTGAGCAAGGAGCTCCGCGAGAAGCACGGTGTGCGCAGGTACGGGACTCGAGAATTGAACTTTGAGCTGGACTGACTGGAGCAGCATCCCCCTCCGCAAGGACGTACGCTACCCCCGCACCCCTCGATGAATAACGACAATGATGCTAAATTGGCTCAGGACGAGATCATGATCGTCCGCGGAACGCACAAGGGCCGTGAGGGCAAGGTCAACGCCATGTACCGCCTCAAGTTTGCGGTGCACGTCAACGGCGGTATGCATCTCGATTGATGCACTGCGACTTGTCGCTGACCAGAAACAGTCGTCCGCGAGAAGAGCAACGGTCAATCCGTCCCGATCCCCATCGCCGCCTCCAAGGTCGTCGTCACAAAGCTCAAGCTCGACAAGGTGCGCCGCCCGCACATCGCACACGACGCGTACTGACACGCGTATAGGACCGTGAGAACATCCTGGAGCGGATAAGCCAGGGCCGCGAGGCCGCCAAGGCAAGGCACACCAAGGCATAGATGATGGACGTGTGGGTTTCTCGGATTGACGACAATTTTTTCGGCTGGGTTGCCTGGGGAAAACGGCGCTGGCTGTACCTCTTTCTCATCGAGCGAACGGAATGCATAACCTCTCTTCACCCTTACGACGAGCGATTCGGGGAATGAAAGTGGAGGCGTAATACCGGCTTCTAGCTCGAAAAATGGACTGGCCGCACAGGCTGTATCGAACCACCTGGCATTCAAGAACCCTCAACCCCCGACCGAGCCCAAATTGTACACCTGTGATCTTTTCGTGCATTTCCCGCACGCTAGGATATCTACTCTTCAACCCTTCCCAATGGTTGCTTGCAGTTATACGACTAGCGGAGAATGAGACGTATGGCAAAAGCCATGCTCGCCTGCAGACCGTTCGTTGAGGTTCCGATGAAACGAACGGTTTGATGGTGAGATACATATCAGAATACAGCTTGAGTATTAGTGCCAAATCCGTAGTCCAAACCTTGATCATGAATATATCTAGGCATTCCGCGCTTGTTCGTTCATCGTCTACAATTCCGCGTTCCATCACTGCCCAATTGATCTGGTGCCGTGGAGACCCGGTTCCTGGATTACATATGTACTACATATGCACTACTTCAGATGCACTCTGGATCGCGCTTATTCATCATGACGCCGACTACCGAACCCCGAGCTTCTGTCCTCCTGCACTTAAGGTCAGGTAGCACGCAATCCTGCAGATGAGCTCTTTATATATCCTCCGTTCCCCGCTCGACCCAGGTCTCAGGCTCAAAAGCTCCCGGGCAGCATCAAACATCACTCCTCTTCTGTTATCCCCTCGTCATCGATCACCGTACCTGTATCACGCTAACCTATTCCGGGATCACGAACACCGTCTCCTATCAACCACAGCAATGTCATCCAAACTGATTGCAATCGTTGCCGGCGTGGGCCCAGGCACCGGTGCCTCCGTCGCCCGCAAGTTCGCAGCCACCTACCCCGTCGTTCTCCTAGCCCGGAAACCAGAGAGCTATGAACCGCTCGCCAAGGAAATCAACAGCAACGGCGGAAAGGCGATTGGTATCAGTACCGATGTGGCAGATTCGTCGAGTGTGAAAAATGCGGTCCAGAAGATCAAGGAAGAATTCGGTAACGATGTTGGCGCTGCTGTATGCAACTGTTTTCCTATGTACATATGCCTTGCTGGCTAACAACCACCAACAGGCAGCCATCTTCAACGCCTCCGGCGGCTTCCGCCGGTCCCCTTTCCTCGAGCTCCCCGAAGACGTGTTTACCTCCTCTCTTGCCGTTTCTGCAACTGGTGGCTTCCATTTCTCGCAAGCTACCCTGCCTCTGCTTCTTAAAGGCGTAGAGCAGAAGAGCAAGTACCCACCTTCACTGATCTTCACGGGCGCCACGGCATCTGTGAAAAGTAATGCGCTGATGGCGTCGTTCGCGACCGGGAAGTGGGCGCTGAGAGCGCTAAGTCAAAGTCTTGCGAAGGAGTTTGGGCCCCAGGGGGTGCATGTTAGTCATGTGGTTGTGGATGGGGTGATTGATATTGAGAGGACGAAGGAGTGGATGAAGGGGATGCCGAAGGAGGCGAAGTTGAGTCCTGAGGGGGTGAGTTTACTTGTTTTGCTTTCTGGATGTTTTTGTGGATCGTTGCTGACTGTCATAGATTGCGAATGATTATTGGTATCTGCATACGCAGCCTGTGACGAATTTCACGTGGGAGATTGATTTGAGACCTGCGGTTGAGAAATGGTAGTCTGGGATGGTCAGTATTCAAAAGCAGGGATAGGTGTGGTTGATGACACTTCTTCCGTATTGCAAGAATTGACTTCTAAATCATGTCGATCTTACGATCTGATTGTATGTTACTATATGGCGCTCGCTATGTAATTAAAGTATTATTCCGAACCGTTGCAGTCAACAGTCAGGGACCTCACCTTGGCTGCTGGTCAAACAAGCTCTGTCCCTCACAGAGCATGGCATGGATACCCGGTAGTTCAGGATCATGATCCTGGTATATTACTTTCCCTACCTCCCCCAATAACAATCCCCCACACCTCACCTTTAACTACATGTACTCCCGCACCCCTAAAACCTCTGCATTTACACTGTAGACGCTAACGACCCCTAGACCCCTAAGAACAACGAGCTATTTGCCGGCATCCTATCGCAGTAAGCACGTAAGAATTTTGGAGGACGTCACGGTTCGACTATCCCGGTCCTACACAGCTTCGAGTTCATTCCATGGGTTGAAACGCTGTGACCAGGTGCGCTCTCTCGTAGTCAGGAGACATGTTGCTTTGAGATAGCCCGCGAGCGCCCTGAGTGTATTTCCGAAATCGGGTTTAGTGATACAGCCGTGTTCGAGTTGGATCAGAGAGTGCATGCTTGCGTCATCTTTCGAGCCTCACTGCTTACGCTCTGCTGCTGTAGGAGTCAACTGCATTCGGGGCGATGTATGAGTTCGAGCTTATCTACAGCTCATAGGATAGGCAGCTTGTGTACGTGTTCCGAAGGAAGCATGTAAGCCTGATGGGAGGTTGTTGATTGTGCTGAGATTGAGGTTATGGTTGGCTATGGGAAATTGTTGGAACATATATGGAGTGTCTATACCAACAAGGCCATTCGTTGCCTGTGACGGTAACGAAAGCTTCAGACTAGCCTCTATGTGAACCCATTACGTACTGTGGTACTGACAGCGTTGCGAAGTGAACACAGCCCTTATACGTTACCCTCCTGCAAGACACCCAACACATCAACCAACCTTCCCCCCACTCCCGTCCCATCAAATACAACTCCGCTCCCATCCAAGCCCTCTACGAAACAACAACCTTCCTCTTTCCCGCCCTCATCCTCGCCACAGTCCCCTCCCTCCCCTCCTTCCTCCCCACCTCAACAACAATCATCCTGACAAAGTCTCTACTAAGCCAATAACTGCTATGCGCGCCCAACATAGTCAAATACTGTATCTCCAGCGGCCCGCCCCCGTACTTGAGACAATAGTCAATCTGGCCGTTATCATTCAACAGATACGCGCGCTTCTCAGCAATCTCTTCGCGCGTGAAATCATGGGTTTCGAGTTCCACGTTCGACGGCAGACGCGTGACGCTCCGGCGTGCTGCATCGTCGGGCGCTGTGGTGTGTGTAGCAGCGGTGTTATTGTCGTCGTGGCCACTGCGGAAGGGGTTTGCGAAGGCGAGCCATGAGGAGGATGTTGCGCTGGGGATGATAGCGGGCTTCAGCATTTCAGCGTATGCGACGTCGACGGCGGCGTTGAGGCGATAAGCGACGGGGTCGTATGGGTTGATGATGTTGTAAACGTTGTCGACGGGGATGCAGCCATAGGTTCCTTGGTCGCCGGATACACCGGGCGCGGCGTAGGAACCAGCGCCCGGCTTCTCTTTGTCGCGGCGCGGGAGCAGCGTGGCTTTTTTGAGCAGGAGGAAGAAGCCGACGGGGCTGCCGCAGACGAAGAGGGAGGTGGTGTTGAAGATGAAGTGGTCAGTTGGGAGGGAGGATTCAGGGGTCGAGGGGTCGGGGATGTGGGCGGGGACGAGGGTGGGTTGTTGGGAGAGGATGTCGATGGCCATTACGGAGCCGAGGGAGTGGGCGATGAGATGGACGCGGCCGTGGGTCGCGAAGTGAGGATTGTTGAGGCACCAGAGCCGGTAGATCCGGTTGGCTTCTTTGATGCAGGCTGTCACCATTCTCTGGTTGTGTGTGGGGGAGAGGTAATATGGAATGTCCAGCATGACGTCGGAAACGATGCCGCGAACGGCTGGAAGGGTGTCGGGTGTGATGTCTTTGAGAGTGTAGGCGCTGGAGAGCACATCGTCCTCCTCCGCCTCGCCACCAGCATCTTCGAGGCGTACCCGTTGCCGCCAATTGACCTAAGGAGTTCAGTTCGGTCCAAAGAGTGGCTTGGGTAGACATACCGGCAGCACCATGATCCCACCAGCATCTGGTCTGAGATGTTTTTTCACATCCGGCACCCCAAGCTCCACGTTGACCTCTCTTCGAAATGCGTTGATAGCATGCGTGAAATGGAAAGTCTCAATTCGTTCCGACAGCTTCTGCCCAATGCCATGGATGACAAGGACGAGATCAGTTACTTCTGGTCTCTCGGATAGGGCAAGGTCCGGGTCAGCACTCTTCCGAGCCTGGGGCGAAACTCCTGCTTGTGAGGTAGACACTCCTTGACGGGCCAACTTCGCCGTTTGCGTCTTCTTGCGAGGGTGTAGCTTGTCCCAGATTTCCTGATCAAAGCCTCTTGTTACGCGGATGCCAATAGGCCTTCCCTTACGAATGAAGTTTGCCAGAGGTCGCCTGCCATAGTAGTCTGAAGGTTGCAAGGAAGGCCGTAGTAAATACGCGTCCTTTGCGTCCGCATATATGACTCCTGCACTCCTGTATAGGTTTTTGTGGCCGTTGTGACTGTAGTCTGGGTCACCTAGGGCCTTATGGTCAGGCCCGTCCGATCCCGTGGACAAATCTATAAGGTCGCACGCAGCCTCAACTGTCCTCCGCCTCTCCTCCTCTGGATCGCTCTCGGTCTCAGCGAGGGTGTTCTGGACGAACCCGGCTTGCATCTGTGCAGATGAGACAGGCCGACTCTCTGGCTTCTTTGGTTTTTGAGGCCAGAGCTTGTGGAGAATCTTCATTTCTCCGACCGCCCCTACCTCGATGGCGCTGGTGAGCTCATCGGCCCACGTCTGCGACCACGGTTGCAAGTCCAGATAGCCGACCTCGAGCATGTTCGCCACGTCAATCTCAACTGGTAGCATAGTGTCCTTATAGAACCAGGTGCCCCGCACAACCTGGGCGATGTCATTGACCGGAGACCAGTATATCGGTTCAAGCCTGAACGATTCCGCATCCATGGCAACATGATGGAGCCGGGACACTCCAACAGGCACTTTCGCAGAGGGCCCGGACTGAGGCTTATTCTTAGGCCTGCCAGCATCCTCGCCCCCGGTCACGGCAGCATCCATGTCGGTGTCCCATTTGTAGCTGTCCACCTCTTGTGCGGCAGGCCGCCTAGACGAATCTTCCGAGCTGGGCTCCCATATCTGCTTCAGGTTGCCTCGAGAGGGAGCGCGGATGAACGGGTTCCCCGTCGTATCAGGACCAGATGTAGAGAGCTGATCAGTCAAGTCTGAGGTGCGTAGGGAGGTTGAGAGATTGGAAAGCTGGCGGGCTGCACTCGAGCTCCGGTCGCGCCGAGAAGATTCGGCAGATCTGGAATATCGACCCCCGCTTGACGACCGTCTCGACGGTATGTCTCTTCCCGGCGTCGCGCTGGAGGACGGATCCCTTGAACCCGAATCTCCACGCTTCCTCTTCAACCTCGCTACGGACGGGTTGAGAGGGTGCGATAATGCGCCAGTGTTCGACTGCTTCTCGCCAACTTCTTCAGCATGTCTTAAGATCTCCTTGCGCAAGCCTAGCCATGTGGAGTCAATCGCCTTATTGTCGTATTCGGAGAAGGGTCGCGGCGGATGTCTTCGGGTCGAGGCGCCAGTGGCCGGCGGAGGCAAAGGCGACAAAGGGTCGTCGATGGCAAGCGGAGACGTGTAGAAGTAGCGAACAGGTATGGTTGGAGGTGGTTCTTGGGAGTGAAGGACTTCGCGGAGGTACTGATTCGTGTGTTGGGCCATGATGAGGCACGACGGGCGCGTCACCACAGCTGTCGAGCTAGGCGTGTTTCTGCGATCTGCATAGCAGGCAGAGTGTGCTTTTCAGACTGACGAGCGGGTTATGGGCGTGTCGTGGACAGGCCAGGCATCAGGTCCTGGCGGGCGACGCGGAAGTCGTGGCAGGGTCTCAAAGCTCTGACGTCGTGTCGCTTGTCCTGAGACGCCTTGACATGTGAGCACACCGAAGCATGTATTTTGCTGATCTTTAGCATCGAATGAAACGAAAGAACTGCGCGACCACGATTTAGACGTGAAATGGTTATGACTTCCATTTGACTAGAGTATAGTCGGCTGCACAAGTGTAACAATGATTGTGTTTTGACATGGATGGAGCTCTACCACTCATCCATGGATTTAGCATATTGCTCTAGCTTTATCAAGTTAGTGCAAAGGTTACTGGGACCGGATCATTGGCTGAAATCTACCATGTTGTAATCTGGCTGCCTTTCTGCGTGTTATTGCGATGGAACCTTTGTGCTCCCCAGATTGGATAACAGAGATCAATTGTGCTTTAGTTCTACAACCATAACAATGATGAAGAACCCGCTATGGAATCTCCGAGAGGTAGCTGAGCCCTCAAAGAGGACTATAGCCACTATCCACTTATTGCAGCGGAGTGATTCTGGCTTGAGTATAATCTGCTCAGGGTAGCAAGAGGACAAAAGTGTACTAAGTTGGAGATATGGTGGGTTCGGCATGCAAAATTCAAGTTAATTGAAGCCTTCAGGAGCCTCCGCACGCGGATTCTCCGATGACTGACAGGTTTTACACGACTGCCATTTCGGGCAGTACGACGTATACTGAGCTTGGTGAAAGGTACCCTACCCACGGTATTGTGACGGCCGAAAGCTCAAGGAACTAGCCTTCTGCACTAGAAAAACTATCCCGGAGGTGAAAGTGAGCTGTTGCAAGCGATCGATTGGCCTCGAAAGAGTAGAATCGATTTTGCGGTGGAGCATACGCTTGTCGCGATAGTTGTAAATCTCATGTCTTTTAGAAGCATGCTGTTAGGCAGTCTGTTATCTGTCTTTATGACTGCGGCTTCATCACCTATCCTCGTAAGTGACCCTTGTGATTAGCATTGCGTTACGAGGCAGAGCACTGTTGGGCCGTATTTGAGCACCAATACTGTCCTGCATGCGAAATGAAACAAGCGAGTTGGCAAAGTGCCTTACGCTTGAGATCGCAAGGCCTACTAAAGCCTTTAGTAGGATTGGGGCTCTCCAGAGCCGACGTGAACATAAAGTTGCAGAGGAGCTCATCGTCGAACATACAAATCAGTTTGGTGCTAGGGCGGCCGGTACTCCAGCATATCCGTGTCACGAAATAGCTTTTTTTTTTTTTTGGGTACAGCCCACAACGTCTGCTGTGGCACTTCGGATCCGCCATTCGGGCTGGCGAGAGATGTCTGAACCCGCCGTACATAGCTTTCGCCCCGTTTCCCTTCCCCAACAGAAGAAAAAGCGGATGTCTCGTAGGGAGAGAGACACGTAGGTAGTCCTGCACGCCCGAAATCAGATATGCGCAAATGAAGGGATAACGACGACCCCTATCACTCGCGCGCGTAGCTCGCTGGAGTAAAAAAGAGGCGTGGCTGGCACCGGGGATTGTCGGACGTCTTGCATACTGCGGCGTCTTGACACCCATTTGTAGGGGTCACGCTGGAGTAGGTCTTGCGGCACAGCATCCAACCAGGTGGTTCCTCTGCAAGTATATGTTGGTTACAATGTGCAAGCGCTTGGCAAGCCGCGGTAAAGTTGTCGACCTTCTCAAACAGAAGCGGGAGCGGGACGGGAGACTGTAGATCCGGGTATGTCTTCATGCAGGCATGCGGGGGAACTGGAGTTCCAACTCAATCCAATGCATATTGTGGCGTTCTAAACGAGCGAGCGCAATGTTGTGGCTCGAGCCTTGCGCCATAGGCGCGTGAACTGCCCATGCCTGCCAGTAAAAACAGTCGACCTGAGCCAACAAACTGAAGGCAAGACGCCACGCAATTGAGAGTCCATACATGACCCTGGCTTCGGAGCACTATCCGCTGTGCCTGTCTCTTGGATACGATGCAGTACCCTTGTGTTCAGACAAGGATCGGCCTTCAATGGTTGCATGTGATCTCGATTACATCGCGCAACCATACCCTCGAGCGAGCTGAAGGAAAAGCCTACTGGAGTGGTGGGCAGACGGAGACAAACTGCGGACAACCAGGCTATCGCCGTCACTTGATCTCCCTCCACATCCCATCGGTGAGGTGGTTGGGGTCCCGACCCGAAAAGTGGCTGCGTGTCGCCCACGGCTTTCGCGCATGCTTGCCGCTATGCATGATAGAGGAAAAGAAACGAATGCAGCCGCAGCGTGGGTCCGAAACAATATGCGGCAATCCGGGCTCGGAACCAGAATGGACAGTAGACAGAAGAGCACTTATATCGATGCCGACGCCCACGCGCGCGCAAGTTCGTAGCCTCCTTTCCGTACACTGCGCCTGAGCGGTCATCATACATGTGATCAGGCCTGTTCATATGGTACACTGCGTAGGTGCTTCGCATCCTTCTGTCTGTCCAAGTTCCGGCTGGAGCTTGTCCTTCGGCTGAGCCGCCAATGCCATCTGTCCGCCTAGACGCCTTTCTCTGATGGAGGGTGAGACCCGATCAGGGTGCCCGCCTTCGCCGAACGATCTATAAGAAGACTGCGCCCTGGGCCCCCAGACCCGCTCGATGCTCGTTGTCGGACCGCCTCACGATCATGGCAGGGACAGATGCCTCGCAAGTGCCTTGCTCTTTCCGCCTCGATGTCGGTCCAGATGCTCCTGAAGGAGTCGCATGCCGAGTCAGTACTGCTGCTGCGAGGCTCTACATAGCTAAGAACAGGTAGTGTGCACTTTTGCGTACCAAATGTTGTTCCGCCTCATCACGCAGATGGTATCCAAGCGGAAGCCAAATGCGCTTTGGAGTCTACTGATCGAGGAAGGAGAGCGGGGCCGTCTGACGAATGATAAGCATAGTTGGTTACCAAGCCCAGACACTGGGACTTGTCATCCAGCTTGGTGCGACGACGGTTCTTGCCCACCCAGTACGGCACGGGGCATTGTTCCTCATTCCAGACCGTCCTCTTGGTGTGAGCCCTTCAGTGTGCTATCAGAAGTGGCTCATCTCCTTCCGAGTGTCGATATTATCTCATGTGGCTCTCACAACGTCGTTTCTCTTTCGTCGACTTAGTCATCGACACCCGCACAGCACACCGCCTCTCCCATTAGCACCGCATCGTGGTCGAGAGCCAGGTGGGGCTAGGCTGACAGGTCAGTGATCTGTGGATCCGACGTAGAGTCAAGTTGATTCTGAAATTTCGCCAGTTCGATAGCAGGCGTTCCCTTCCGCGCCGGCGTCACTTCCCCACGGTCCTCCGCTTCAGCCGACTGCACGAGATCGTGAAGCGACCGTTGGAAAACCACGCGGGGAAAAAGGCATCTGGCGTCCTGTTGCTTCGACGGCTACTCGTTGGTCGAATTCGCTTCCTGTCCGTCGTCACCAGAGGGACACTGCTTCAGCCTGCCTTGTTGCCAACGCACTTGTCAGGCATCTAAGCCCCTGACCTTCCATCTTAACAGCAGACGGCTTGACGGTTTCGGCTTCAGCCCATGCCTCTGCGTGTCACCACCTATCCAGCTCTTAGGGGTCGACCTCACCAACTCTTGTTTTGCGCCCGTTTCAACCGCGATAACCTTTGTATCTGGCACCGGCGAGTCATCTGACCTGATTTCGAAGAACAACGCCGGACGAAAGCCTCATGGATCGGACGGAGAAGAAGCGAGCCGACATGAGGACACCAGGCTATGGTGGATTCGCCCCTCTCGATGCACCGAGTGGTCAACAATTCTATTCCCAGGTCGGCGTAGCGACAGCTTGTGCGCACCTTGACCGGCCTTCACAGGGAGCGTTTGACCAGCAGGGCTTGCCAAGGTATACTATGGTTGCTCCAGGTCCACCCTACGGGGAGAATAGCTTGTCCTGGATCGCTCCCGAGGCCTTGCAGCTGCACTCAAGTGGTGCAATGCTAATGAGTCCCGTACGCTACTCCCCAAACAGCGAACAGCAACTGCTCAACAATATGCTATCGCACGCACAGCAGACAAAGGGTGTCCCCAATAGCCATAGTACGACGGCATACAACACATTCGGAATGACCGGTCTTTCTGAGTCGTATCTCGGGGACCCTGTTTATTCATTCGACAGCGCGCCGCCGCACAATCCATCTTTAAGCGCAGCGACTCCAAAGAGCACTTCATGCCAGCAAGCCATGCCGCAAGCGATCCCTACGCCAGCCTTCGCTGGTGGTGGCTTGGTTCGTACGGGGCCAGAAGGCAGGTACACAAGAGACAGACTCCGTCAGCAGAGAGAGCAGGTGTTAGGCAGCAGAGCGAATACCAAGTTGGCTCTGGATCCAACAGATGAGGCGGACTTCGGCGCAACTGCTTCCTTCCCCATCGTATCAACCCACGGTCGAATAGGTGAACCGGCTATCATGAACAGCATTAAGGAGAGTCAGATGTTGCAGCCGTCATCGCAAGACAGTCAGGAGGAGTCCTATCAGACTATGCGTACTTGTTCAATGTTCGAGCTCGAGGGACCAATTCTTAACCGGAATGCAAAATCCATCATCGACAACGGTTCATACCTCCCAATATTTGGTCGAAATCCCACGTACGTTTGGTCTTTGCAACCTCCGTGATCGTGCTGACAGTCGTAGTTCTTCCCTAGAGACAGGTCGTCCTCAAGATCTTCCAGGCCGCGCTTCGGTTGTGCGCAGCTCCAGGCCCGACCGGTCGACTCCGAGCTCTTCTCCAGACGCAAACACCCTACGGTGTACGGTCGAGGGCTGCGAAAGCAGGTTCACGAAGACGTATAAGCGGGGTAATCTGTCCAGACACATGCGAAATAAACATGGCGGCAAGAACGGCGCTGCAAGGGTCTTCGAATGTGCGGATCCGCTGTGTAGCAGTACTTTCAAACGCCAGGACGCTCGCCTCAAGCATTATCGTACGTACCACCCCGAGCGGGTGAGAGTCCGTTAAATCAGACGACAACCCCAGTGACGCAGTCGGTATTAAACAACACCTCCGCAGTGTACTTGATGTCTGTTTCTGCGTGCGCTATAGGGCTGCTGGCGACAACAGACGTTCCGTCCAAGGCCGGATCGGTACGATGTATGACACCATGATGTACGACACGATGACGCGAGATGAACGCTGCTTGGATATTGATTGAACGTGTCCAGTAATGGCAACATCAGTCTGAAGGCGGCGGTATCTCATGAGCCATGTGAGAGCCATTCGGGCAGGCCGGGAGTATCCTAGCTCCTATCTCTTGCCTTTTTCATTGATTTTCTCTTCAATGATTCTTTTGAAGTCGCTTTCCATCTATTTCTCTTGACAATGCGGGCCGGAGGGATCGCTCTTCAAGGGCTGCAAGATCGGGTCATGGTCCTGTTGGAGAGCATGGCGAAGCATTGTAAGGGAAAGGCAGCCGCTCGACGCTGGCGACGACGTGCCTCGTTGACATTTGACGATCCCTTTGATGACAGGTAACGCCGTCACTCTGCAGGTATATGGCATTGCTGGACTTTGCGAGACACTCGACGTGAGGCGAGTGGAAGACTATCGGATGGAAGATGAGGGTCGTCGTCGAAATAAGAGTGAGGCTAGTGGGAGAAGCCGAAAGGAAGGAACAAGGCTTGGCCGGACCCATCAGCGACCGTTGCATCTCGTCCGTCTCACCGCCCTCAAGGAACCTCTTACCGACCACTCGCTTCATCCCGACCTTCCTGTACGCTGCTGGTGGCAGCCAATGATCTCTCATTGCCACGATATGCTTTGGTCTCTCTGCCTTGGCCTACCTCAAAATGCACACTACACCATCAACTGGACCCTCTCGGATGCGTCTTACCCTGCTTCTGCTGGAAAAGTTGCATGGAACGACATGCGCCACCGCTCAAGAAGGGTCTCGTCTTGTCGGGTGAAGAACACAACTGAGGGGCTTGTGCAACAGTGTAATTTCGTTTGCCTCGAGGCATGAAGAGTGGCGCGCCGGGATGTTTCGTCTTCGTCTTAAATCTCTCGACAGAATCGGTTAAGCAGTGGCGTTATGATGATCGGTATGCGTGTCTATTTTCTCTCTTTCTTTCTTTCTGTCATCTCTTCTCATTGCCTGGTACGTACTTGGTGTTATCTGGCAACTGCAAAACATCAATAATGATAGATCTTAGACATCAGCCACATCCACAGCGTTCCTTTCACTTGTTACTTCTGCCAGCTTTTTGACTTCTCAGTCTGCTGGAGTCGGAATGAAGCGGTCTGATTTTACGCCCTTTGTCCCAGGTGTGCCATCAGCATGTCCTTATGTGGCCGCTCCGACCTCCAGTCAGCAACGCATCATCAACCACCGAAGCAGGCAGCCATTGGAGCTCATTTTCCAGGCACCCTCAACATGCACCTATAGCAAAGTCTTCTGACCCATCAGACCGCATAAGGGTTCACCGATTTGTCGCATGCCATCGTATCTGCCGAGATCCAGCCTCCAATACTCATCGACCAACACAACCTGCAGAGTATAAGCCAGGCTCACTCAGCCAGTCGGGACTTTTCGACAACGTACAGGCAGCTTCAGTTCTAGACCAGATTCCCCTCCTGGACAGAAGGATAGACTCTACGCTACGCTAGACAATCGTCGTGCAGATAGAAGGTATACTCGGAATGTGACTGTACCCTAGGCAAACAAACTTTCGCCTAACCAAGCTTCCATATTGGAAGAAAGATCAATATCAGGATTATATACATACATGCTGACCCTACACCGAGCAGCTGTCAGGGGGACAATTCAACACCCGAATCATATACAGACAAACTGCCGTCAAGTCGAACTGCCGTCCTAGGGACCTGATCCACACCCGCACGATACGCAGGCATACTGTCGCCATGCTGGGCAGTCGTCTTAAACATCCAGACAACCCCCAATGGGATGCAAGGAATATCTCGCCACGCTGAATACTCGTCATAGAGAATTTACCAATGCCCCAACGACACCCAGAATAGCCATCTTTCCCGCTCGGACATACGCGGGCCCCGTACTAAGTCCACTTACAGTCATACCAACCAACACTACAAACGGACTCTGACATCAACAGAACATCGTCCTTCCATCAAAACCACACACGCCAAATGTTCTCCCCAGATCATGACCCCTCGTCTCGAAATCTCACACCCGGCGTCTCCAACCATAGCCCGGTCAGGCATGCATGGTGGCGTGCACCTGCATAAAGTCCCCAGCCCCATCGGGCTCGAACAACCTGTTCCAGTATACACAAAATGCGCCGTTCACACGAAAAGGACAAGGAATTTAGTCTCCCAAAGATGGCCCTTCCCGCTCCCCCGCTATATCAGGGTCGTCAAACAGCCTAGTCGAGCATGTGCAAACCACACCCTTCACCACGCAGACAAAATAAAATTGTTTCCCGAGGATGGCCCTTGCCGATTCCTCCAATCCCGTTGGAGTCGAATAACTAGCTCATTCCAACATACCTGAGCTTCCAGACCACATATATCGTTCCCCGAAGGGCGGCTGTTGCCGATTCCCAGTTATCCCCCACTGGGCTCGAAATCTCGACCCTAGCCATCTAACGGACGCAAATGATTACCGTTTACACAAGAAAGACGACGAGCATTGTCTCCTGAAAATGGCCCTTGCGGGTCCCCCTTTCCGGAACCCGAGAGTCTAGTCTTGGTTACCAGACCAGACCTGATCTTCATCCCTTTGACTGAGTTCAGTTATACAGTGGCGCAGAGTGATCAGTAGAATACTGTGTTATAACGAGTAAGCCTTCACAGGCCTTGAGTGGCGTAGTTCATGTTAGCAAGTAGGTTGATCTCTTCTGTACCTACCCAGTGCCATTGCCATCATACCCATTCTTCGGTGCATATAGAACACCATGGCACCATGTAACAACCACCATTCACGCCTGCAGGACAGTCCAGCATTCATATGCATGAGATGATGATGAAGTGGAGCGAGCAACGAATGGCGCGATGTACTGAGGTTCCACAGCATGACCCCGGATTTACGCGCCTCATGCTGTGTTGGTCCAAGCAATTTGTGTCTACATATCAGCTCCTTCATAGACTGCCTTCAAATGATATACACTTAAGCTCTCGCAGATCCCAACAAGTTCCCTCTAGGCCTCCCATTCTCCCTACATCACAGCCCACGTGTTTCCGCATCTCAGCACACCTCAGCCTCACCTCTTGCGCCCTGTAGAGCCCGAAGCTGGACCCTAACGACCCGAAATCCATGCACGTGGGCCCAACATATCTTCACCCGAACCGACACACATGATGCCACCCCATCATCTTTTCTTCGCCGTCCTAGGCGCAAACCCATACCCCCCCATATTCCTCGCCGGCACCCCAAGCGGCTGTCTCTGAGCCGGGCTAGCCTGATACCCAGCACCACTCTGTTGCTCGGCAAACGCATTCGAGCGCGCGCCTCCAAGGACAGGAAGTCGACTCCGATGCTGAGACTGAGACTGCGAGGGCGTACCCGCGGGAGCAGTTTCTACCGGATCATTGCATTAGTAAACCATTCAATGTGAACGAAAGGGAGACTTACGTCCTGTAAACGACCGGCCGCCCAACGCGTACCTCTGACTATGCGCATTCCCCAGCCCAACACCACCACCATGACCATGGCCCTGTCCCCCGCTCCCAGAGCTCCCACTCCCCTGCCGATCATGATAGCGCTGGGACTGTCTAGCACCGGGTCTCCCACCCGGATTCGGAACACTGAAATTCCCCGTCGCCGTCCGCGCACCCGGCATGCGCTCTATAAACCGATCCCCGGGCCTGGCCGACTGCAGCGTGAAATCCGCCTCCTCGCCCGCCGCACTGGCAACATGAGTCGCCATAACCTGTGCTTTCAAACTCTGATACAACTTCTGCAACTGCTGCTGCGCGCGACTCTTCTCCTTGAACGCCTCAATAAGCTCATGATTCTTCGCCTCCAGATCCGCTTGCTCGTTCTGCATATTCTGCAGTTTATCCTGCAGCGCTTTGATCTGCGTGTTGGCGTTGTGGATCAATTGGTCCATCTGCTGGTTCAGCGTCGCGTATTTGTCCGTCAGGGATTTGGCGAGATGTTCTTGGTAGAGGATCTCTTGACTGGATTGGTAGCTGTAGAATTGGAGGCCCCGCGAGGCGCATTCCATGATTATGCTGGGGCTGAATCCCGATAGAACGCTGGTTTTGTAGTCTTCTGAGGGGTTGAGCCCGGCTACGACGACGTCGTCGGGGTTGAGGAGGCTGGAGGAGCAGGCCGGGCAGCTTCGTGTGGCGTCGGGGGGCCGGGCGAGGTTTGTGGAATCGGCGCAGCGCGTGCAGAAGACATGGCTTTGGAGTGTTAGTTCAGACCTTCGAAATTCGAGGCCTCCTCTTACCTGCAGGTCGTCACCACAGCTTGGTCGGCTAGCAACGTGCGACACTTGAGCTCGTTGCAGCGGAGAGAGAATTCCATGATGCGGGCCAGTGTGATGAAAGAGAAGGAAGCATGGAGCCTGGAAGAGAAGGTGTCTGTTGTCAGCCCGTCGAGGAAGGGGTCACCTAAGCTGCACCTGCTCGTTTCGTCCAGGTCATCTAAACCACCAATTCACCTGCAGAATGTTAGAATCTCTCCAATTTGGAGGTCCAACAAAGTACTCACCGACCCATTCACCCCCTCACCAATCCCTCTCACAGAATGCCACCACCCCAACGGTATATAGAGCCCATCACCACTCTCCACCACAGCCTCATATCCCTCCACGTCCCCACCCACGTCCCCCCAAACCGCCTTCTCTAACCTCCTATTTTCCTCCCCCGCCATCATCTCCTCCCCCCTCATATTCGCATGCCCCCTCCCCTCCCTCGCCCTCAAATACACCTCCCTCCCAACCCCCGGCCTCATCAACCTAAGCACTTTCCTCCCAGCCAACTGCACAAACAGATTCGGATTCGGGTCACGATGAAGCGGCGTCATGGTCGGTGGTCGTCCAATCCACACACTAGATCCGTAGATATCGCCTTTTCCCAGCTGGCGCAGAAGATCCGGCATGGGGACGTCGGCGCGGAGGTCAGCGGGGAGATCCTCGAGAGGGCATTGTGCGAGGTAGAGTCGTATTGAGGGGTCTGGGGGGTCGGTGATGTGGGAGAGGAGGACGGAGAGCGGGGCTTCGAAGCGCTCGAAGGCGGTTATGGTGCCCGTGGGAGAGAGACGGGTGAGTTCGAGAGGGACGGGGGTGGAGGCGTAGGGGGACAGGTAGGAAGCGATTAGTTCATGGTATCCTTTCGATCCGGGTGTAGAATGGAACCATTTTGAGGTTGCGGGGAGTTTGAAGCGGTGGGGCAAGAGGGCGGGTGTTTCGCGGTTGAGGGTGGTGAGATCGGATTCAGCGATTGTTGAAACAGGTGAGAAAAGACGTGTTCTTGACGAGTAGAATCTCCGCCATTGTAGGCCCGCCGTCCACAGAGACGGGCGCCGTGTCATAAATAGAGAGTTATGGAAAGTTGTTGTCAGTCGAGCTCTCAGTCGCACGCAAAGCTCCCCGGTCCAAGCTCCGACGTCAACGGAAGGTTTTCGCGAAACCACCGCGGGGCACTCTAGCTTTCCACCACAACACCAATCACTCCCCCAACACCCCCATACACCCACCAACCATGGCCTCAAACCAACCCGGAGGCGCTCAAAGTACCCCTCCCCTCTGTCTTCCCTCCCCCCTCTCCAATCCCCACTAATCCCACCAACAGTCGACCTAACCCAACTCCCCATCCCGCAACTCCAAGAACTAAAAACCCAACTCGACCGCGAACTCGAACACCTCACAACCTCGTTCCAATCCCTGCGCACCGCCCAGACGAAATTCCGCGACTGTCTGAACTCCATCAGCCTCGGCGTCAACACCTCTGCGCTCGAGAAACCTTTGCTTGTTCCTTTGACCTCGTCGCTCTACGTACCGGGCCGCTTGACGGATAGCGAGCATGTGATTGTGGATGTGGGGACCGGGTTTTTCGTGGAGAAGAGCACGGCGGATGCGACGGATTTTTATGAGCGCAAGGTTAAGGATTTGGGGGCGAGTTTGAAGGATCTCGAGAGCGTGATCAATGGGAAGGCGAATAATGTTAGGATGGTCGAGGAGGTGATTAGGGTTAAGGTGTTGAGTTCGCAGGGGCAGGAGGGGCAGGAGAAGAAGGCTGGATGAGCGTGGAATGGACATGGGTGAAAAATCTGAGTTGAGTACGGCATGTAAATGCGTGGTATTGAGTGGCATTGCGCTACCTGATAATGTGCTTCGTAGAGATAGATCACATCCGCCTCTTGCTATCTATCCAGGATGAGCACATCAAATTCCGACTATTCGTCTGAGGGCGTTACCCTGACTGCGTTATGCAGCCTGTCTTCAGTTTCCTAGATCTATCAGCCTGATAGCTTCTTCTAGGCCATCACCTAATCTCCGGCCTGGCTGCTGTCGTGGTTGTGAAGGAGCGGTGGGTTCTGTTTCGCCCAAAGCGGCCTTGACGATCTTGGAAAGTTCCATGAGCTTTTCCACCAACAGCTTGAGGCCGTTGCCCGGGCCAGTGGTAGAGGAAGATCGCGCATTAGCCCTGGAAGAGATTCCATCTTCCGGAAAGAAGAGTTTGACGAGGTTACCCTGCCCCCACTGCGCGCCACCACCAGGAGAAAGTGTTTCCAGCTCAGCAAGATGGGCTTTCCACTCCATGTGGCTTACCGTGAGGCCCCAGCACGGAACAGTCGCTTTCGGGTACCACATAGCCGTCGCCTCCACTCGGTAACTGGTGTCCTTGATGCCGAATGCGTAGATCCGGTCCAGTCTGCTGAACACGATCTTGGTGCTTGGTGACGGCCTGCATGTTGCGAATGGCTTCGTCGAGGTCGGCTCGCAGCACTTCGGATCCAGTTTGACCCCTTCCGCGAAACCCAAGATGGCCGGGTTGACAAACTTATTAGGTATGGCGTCCATAGATTCAAGATCGAAACACCAACCGCGACTTCTGGATGGATGTTAGCGGCTGCGCATACAGAGGACAAGGTTGACGGTTGACGTAGGCAGGGACGGATTCCACGTCGCGCAGAGCCCAGATAAGCCAATGGAGCTTGCCTTGTCCCACACAACATTCATGAAATGCAAAGGTAGATGAAGGGGTGCACTTACTCAGACAGTTCCAGCAAAGTAACATTGATGTTTTGTTTCGGCCCCTGACCTATTCCCAGCCTATAGAAGTGGGGTGGCAACTTTTCGAAATGGCCATCTTCATCTGGCGTCCAGTGGACCTGGACAACGATGTGGTGGGCCTGCCCTGTCCTCTTCTGCGTCTGCGGTGGGTTCTTTCGAAGGACGAACGTCTCCGGGACCCGCCGATCAGGATCTTCCAGAACGAACGACGCTCGAAATGTGGGTGGTGTCTCCTGGAGAGAGTGTGGCACGATGCCAAAGACACTATCACCCGGCTTTACAGGCTCAAGCAATGCATCTGAACGCATCAGATGTTCCAGAAGGTGCTTTCCCTTATCGAACGTGGCCAGCCTACAAATGCAGGTTAGCTCTCCACGCGCTACATGCAATGGCAATGTTGGGGTTTTGGGGTTGGCATTTACCTCTTCTGCGTCTGAAGAAGGCCCCTTCCTTCGATGAAATTCCTGAACGTTGATAGAGAACTTGTATCTCCAGTCTTGGTCTCGCTACTCAATCCTCGTAGGCGAAGGCCACCCAAATGGATGAAGAGACCAAAAGCGCCCCGCTCGTACCTGATGGTGTCAAGAGCTCGGGCAATCTCCGCGGCAAGCTGAGCGCTTTGCAGCTCGTCGAGGGGATTGTTGCGGAATGACCCTGTTTCTCGCTGGCGTTTCTTGCTGACAATCAGTCGGGGAATGTAGGCGTCCTCCTCCCGATCTGCCATAACGACCTGGTCGCCCTCGGAATCATCGAGGACGATGAAGCATGTTGAGGAACCGGAGGTCACTTTCGTGATGATCTTGCGAATCATGTTCTTGTAGCGCTCTTCAGCCCTCTGGATGTTCTGTTCACGGTGGCCTTGGATCTCAACCTGCCAAGCTGGCTTGACTTGCGGCAGGAGATTGATGTACACCTCCTCCTCGGTCCGAATGGGATTAAGCTTCTCCAGCTTGTGTCCGAAAAAGTCTATCGGCTTGTTGGACTCACTGGCTTCCAGCAACTCTTTCGGCCATGGCACGGTGACCTGAGCACGTCAGTGACCATGACGCATTGGAATCCTTCTACTTACTCTGTACTCAAGGCCAGGCGGCGCCTCACCCTTGAACTGCTCTCGGCGCTCCGCATCCTTCTGGGCAACTTGTTCTTGATACCATTTTGCGTGGTCGAAAGCGGGCATCTTAGCCCATGCCGCAGACGCCCCGGTCTTCGGGCGGACGTCTGCCATCCATTTGTTGACAGCGGCGACAGCTGCGTCTACGGACTGCCCAGAACCGAAGAACTGGAAGGAAGCAACCTTGGAACCGCGCATAACGGGGTTCACGTCAGCGCCCGTCTCTTCCTTGAAGAAAGCGCATTGCCGTTTGACATCGGCCGGATGCAGGGCCGGCGCATATTCGGGGGCAACCTGGATGACCTTGGTCGGTTTCCGAGCCGAATCCATGGTGAAGACGCGATTGTAAAGATAGTAGGCGAGATGGTATGTGCAGAGAACGTGAAGAGGTTGGGGAGAGAGAGTAAGAAGGCAGGTAAAGAGTGAGATGGTGTTGGAGAAGAAGAAGAACAACAAGAGAAAAAGGAGGAAGAATGGAGCGGGCGCCTAAAATTCAATGTCGGGTGCCGTCTGGTCAGGCGGTGAATGTTTGGAAGGCGCAAACGGATTGCCTGGGAAACAGCCCAAAAGGGAAAGAACGGGCAAAGGCGCGTGAAAGAGCATTTCAGAAGAGAGTGATGAACCAGTACTGTCGTGTCTCATAGACTCAACCGAAAATGGACAAAACGAGCACCGATAGAAGTATGAGTCCACGGATTGCAAAGTGATAAATCCATGTCTCACTATCCAAGTCGGAGTATTGAGGGTGTTGCTATTTGTACGCATGTGCGAACTATAACATTCATCGCAGAGAAAATGGCACCAGTTTAATTGGGATAGTCCCACAGACTGCGTAACGTTGGCAAGATTGCAAATGTGTCTAAATTGAAGTTGATGGGCATCAATTGATGTCCGCGGGAATCTCGCGCACGAGCCACTCCGGCAACGCCAAGCATCACGACCTCCGCAAATGGCGTCCTACCTCTCTCCCAAACTTTCGACCAGCGGTGCACAGGACCCCGTTTGCGCCGCCCGCCTCCTCACACAACCCCGTACTCACCATGAGTCGCCTCGCCGAACTCCCCATAAGCCGGCAGCTCCTCGAGCATCCCTCGCGGATAAAAATCCTCAAATTCGGCGAAAAGAAGATATATCTGTAGGCCAATCGTTTCCCTAGCGACAAAACCTCAGACACCATTTCTAACATTTTGAACAGACCCAGATTCAAAGTCGTCCTAATCCGCACCCCACACCTCTCTCCCTACCACGCCAAATTCCGCGTCCCCATCAACTTTACCAAATTCGATCTCCGAGACTACCTGTACAACGGCTATCAAGTGCGCGCCCACTCCATCCGCTCATACATCAAGAAGGGGACCGTGCAAAACAACAACCAAATTATGCACCATATGCTCCACAGACAAACGACGTCATTTTGGTACAGGACGGAGCACGAAAAGTACATGACGATTGAGATGGACCAGCCGTTTGAGTGGCCGAAGGAACCGGAAGACTTGACACCTTGGGGCGGAGTGTACAATAAGGAGGCGGATATGAAGAAGGATGTTTGGGGCCCCGGTAAAGATGTGGAGATGAGGAGGAAGGACCAGAAGGAGTTGAGGTTCCAGGCGGTGGAGTTGTTGCAGGGGAAGAAGAAGGGGTTGAAGGGGTGGGAGGAGATTCGGCCGCAGAAGAGGATTACGGCGGATGAGGGCGAATATAGGATCAAGGCTTGAGCGAGCGAAAAGCAGAGGGAACATTTCGCGCTTTACCGTCCGGTGTAAGATATGTGCGGCTGATGAGGGTGTTGCTATTTGTGTATTACTACAGTCACGAGGAAGAGGAGATGCAGCATAGGCGTCAAGGAGGATGCACCCGATCAAGGTGCTCGTTGATATTTGGTTCAGGTAGACGCAGGCAACATATAGGACATTCAACCATTATGGCCGGCATCTCTAGGCTTTCATCGTCTGCGGTAGGAGCATCGCTCTCCCTTCTAGCTCGCTTCGGCCCCTCTACCGCGACCCTGTCGTCCAAGGCCGTCCCGAGAGTCACTACGGCCTTTCTCTTGGAACAGGTTATGTCTCCAGAAGACGGCTCACTGTCTTTGCTCTTCCCAGTGGCTCCCACCTTGACCCAAGCATCCAGCTTATTCTTCTGCAACCCGGCTCTCTTTTTGCTGCTCAGAGCGTCCCGTTGCTTCTTGGTGAGCTCCGGTTCCTGGATCTTGGTATATGTACCCCCGCATTCGGCCTGATGCTTCTCCCACCAGCTGTCACTTTTTCCCGGAGCACGGTTCATGCTGCGTTTAACCAAGCCAAAGAATGGCGGCTGTTCCCGACATGGCCCATCGCATTGCCAGACGTGTGTCCGGTAGCTGTCTACCTCATCATGGAACGCGTGGTAAACGGTGACCTCGTAGTTCCCATGTCTATTGATAGCGTCCGCCAGTAACTGGAACCCGACACCATGTCCCGTCCCATCGTCTCCCCGCGAGTGCCTCCAAGAAGTAGTGACAAACAGGTATGCGTGTATGGCCTCGTGGAGAAGAGTGTTGACGGTGTCGCTGCGCGGGCGGTACTGCAACAGCGGACCAGATAGCTTCAGACGGATCCGCGTGAACTTCCCGGTCTCAGGGTCCTTCGACAACTCGCAAATTCCGGCGCAGCTGCGGCTTGTAATCAGCCCCAAGTTTCATAGAGTTGCCCGGTCGGGGTTCCGGAGGACGCCTAGGCTTACAGTGTTAGACGGGCTGACCAGAGCACCTCGACGCGCTGTGTCAGTAAGCTCCGAAAGTAGAGCACGTCGTAGTGGCGGAAGAGCTCATGTACGTCGACAAAGGGCTCGTTGTTTTGGAGAATGGAGTTGATGGAGGTTAAGGCGTGGTGCTGTTCATTGGACAGAGGATCCAGGGTAGCTATGGCCTCCAGCGCGGCGGCCTCGTCGGTGATAGACATGAGTGACGTCTATACGCAACATGTCTGTATTCCAAGATTGTTGTTCGTTGCTGGACGTTGTTATTCTCCCCCACGTCCCCCAGAAATGATAGACAGGGGTCTCGATGCGCTAGACCGTTTGGGGGGCGTTGCACTTGAAACGCGGGCCCGAGACAAACACTCACACAAGCATAACCACTCGCCCTTGCTGCGACCTGAAAACTCTACGCCCGACGTGTCTGCCAAACTCTTGACTCCCCAACGCCTCTGACGCCGTCTTGTCTTCGCCGCCTCATCATCCTCCAAACACCACAGAATCGCCCGCACTGCTGCCCATGACGCAGTGTGTCCCACATGTGCAGCTCCCCACCAAAGCCAGCAAATCGACGCCGCCGCGCTCTCGCTCACGATAGCACCGCCCTTGTGCAGAAGACGCACTCAGCCCTGATATGACAGCCGTCGAATCCCCCGTCGCCGTCGGAGATCTATCCCGCACCATCTCGCACGTATCGACCACGTCGAGCAGCAGAAAGAGCAGCACCACCCGCGTCCGACCCTCCAAGCGGAGCTCCACCACCTCACTAGGACGCGCCCCCTCGCCTGCCGCCACCGACGACAAGAGCCTCACGTCCTTTCCTTCGCTAGCTCCTACTCCAGATGCCTCGCCCGTGCAGTCTCGCATCAATGGGTGGTTCTGTGGCACAGCAGCTGGCGACGCTACAGATAAGAACGAGCAGGACAAGACCGCTGTTTCGCAGGACAATCCAGCACCAATGGGCCTGCCAGATCCTCCAACCAAAGCGGTACCGCAAAAGGGCGTGAGGAAGGTCACCAAGTCCACGCAGGAGCTTGTTGGTAGCCTCGTCTCCACAACACCTTCACGGCACCGCTCATCACTCTTCGATGACACCCCGCCCGAGCTGCGAAAAGTCCCGGGTAGTTTGCACTGCTTGAGCGATGCGGACATCGAGCGTATGATCGAGAGCACAGGGGCTGTTGCGCTGATCAAGCAACTTGCTGGTGACCTCGCCCAACGTGATGCGCAGGTAACGGCCGTCAGACGGCGCGCCGAGGAGCGCGAGAGAATACTAAGGAAGATGCTGCAGGAATGCGAAGTGTCAAACATGGATGTGGAAACAAGGTTACGTCAACTTGACAACAGTGGGGGTCCAGCGGGAGCTCTGAAGAGACCTGGCCGGCGGGCGGATGAGCATGGCCTTCCTGGAATGCACCCGGAGGATTCCTTAGAGCAACGTCTAGCACGAGCCATGGAGGACGAAGTGTTTGCATTGCCAGAACCAGGATCTGATGGCATCACTAACGTGCGTGGCGTGGGTGAGGGACCCTTTGACTCCACCTCCGCCGCAGACCACGGCACGGGCCGTGGTAACTGGCGCAGCTATATCTGGAGTGGAACGGGTAAAAAGAGCAGCAGAGCCCCTTCAGTTGCCAGCACAATTGACAGAGAGGCAGGAAGCGCGTCGATGCATACACGTTCCCGTGCTTCGAGCAGATCAAGGCAGGGTTCTCGAAAACCTCTGAACAACGAAACCTTTGTCCCTCCACCCAGCACACACAGGGAGTCTGGTGCGATACCGACTCTGCGCCGGCTCCAGAGCCAAGACCAGATCAAGTCTTCGGCCTCGTCACGTCGGTCCACTACCTCTATCGCGTCTTGGGCACTGAAAATGGTTGCGGGCAACCATCAGGCGAAGGGCAACACCGACAGACCCAACACATTGCGAGGTCGCGAGACCATGGCCTCGCACTCCGCAAATCGCACGCCGTCTATGGGTTCAACTCGGTCCAACCATTCGACCAAATCAGGCACGACGATTGCGCAACGGCGCGGCGCGCGCACATCTCTAGGCCCAAATGGAACGATTAAGAGCATTTCCGGCGATGTCTCAAAGCCCACAGTGGTTAACCAGCCAACGCGCGGGATGAGTAATCTTGGTCCGGTTGAAATGGAACGTATCCTGCCAGAAGAGTCACGCCCACCCACGCTTGTGCAGCATCATAATCACTTCGCGGCGAGTCATGAATACCTGACGGATAGGTTCGGGTTCATCTACGACCAGAGACGCAAGAAGAGGCAGAGTGAAGCGGCAGCAGCGTTGGCGAAGCACGATCGAGGCGCCAGCAATGTCGAGTCTATTGGCAACGACCGGCCAGGACTCAACAGCGGAAACAGTGGCGATACGGACAGCGTCATAGGCCCTTTTTCCGACGCGAGCGTCTCCCAGTCGCCCTCCAGGCCTGAAAGCAGGAGCTCGGACGAGCAGGGGTCCGCACCATCGAAGAAGACATGGCAAGACTATCTGAAGCTGGCAACACATCCTACCGAGTTGCTTTCGCATACACCGTCTACGGCTCCCATGATCGAGACAGCCGAGCCTGACATCGGCGCTGCCAAAGGCAGTCAGGTCACAGTCGTCAAACGCGGCTCTCTACCTTCCACGAGCGTCAACCCGGAGCCGTCACCCTCTCGCATCGTCTCTGGAAACGCCGAGTTCATCACTGTATCGCCTCTAGGGCCAGCCAGCCCAATCAGTCCCATCCCTCCACCCGCCGACCCCGTCAAAGTCCTCCTCGAGCAGCTCACCGACCTGCATGATTCGTTGCAAAGAGACAAAACCGTCAAATGGAACGAATTCCTCCGCAAAGTGCGCGCCGAGCGCAAGCGCGAAGGCGAAGCCGTCACCAGCGACGCCTCCAAAGCCCTCACGATGCCCGAAGCGCTGCTCGCAGACGGCGAAATCATCGGCGTTGCCGGTCTCGGCAACAAAGGCAAAGTCGGACGCGCAAAATGGCAAGAGTTCCGACGCCTGGTGCTCGGCGGCATCCCCGTGGCGTACCGCGCAAAGATATGGGCCGAGTGCAGCGGCGCATCCGCCCTCCGCATCCCAGGCTACTACGACGAGCTCGTCAAATCCGGCACCGACAACCCGACCATCGTCACGCAGATCCAAATGGACATCACACGGACTCTAACCGACAACATCTTCTTCCGCAAAGGGCCCGGGGTGCGGAAACTCAACGAAGTGCTCATCGCGTACTCGCGCCGTAACCCAGAAGTCGGATACTGCCAGGGCATGAACCTGATCACCGCGTGTCTCCTCCTCATCATGCCGACAGCCGAAGACGCCTTCTGGGTCCTCGCAACCATGATCGAAAACATCCTGCCCGAGAAATACTACGACCAGCACCTGCTCACGTCGCGCGCGGATCAGAGCGTGCTGCGCGAATACGTGGCCGAGCTCCTCCCAAAACTCAGCAAGCATCTGGACATACTGGAAATCGAACTCGAGGCCCTGACATTCCAGTGGTTTTTATCCGTCTTCACGGACTGTCTTTCCGCGGAAGCTTTATACCGTGTTTGGGACGTGCTGCTGTGTATGCATGACGGCTCCTCGACGTTTCTGTTCCAGGTTGCGCTCGCGCTGTTGAAGTTGAATGAGCGGAGTTTGTTGAACTGTGGTAGTCCGAGCGAGGTGTATCATTATATCAATCACCAGATGACGAATCATGCTATTAGTATTGATAGCTTGATTCAGGCGTCTGAGGCGCTCGGGAAGGTGGTGAGGAGGAAGGATGTGGAGGAGAGGAGGGAGAGGGCCGTGGAGAGGGAGGTGGAGGTTATGCGGGAGAGGGAGGAGGCGCGGAAGTTGAGGAGTAGGAAGAGTGGGGGTTTGATGGTGGCGGAGGGGGGGAGTGGGGAGGCGGTGATGCCGGGCAGTGTCAAGAGTGGGAAGAGTGTCAGGAGTGCGGACGAGGAAGAGGTTGGCGAGGCGTTGGGTGGGAGGACGCCGTTGCCGGTTGAGGAGGAGAGTATGTGGAGGGGGTGAGCGTGAGCGTATGCGTGAGCGTTTGCTCCTTTCCTTCTTGGATACTGGACTTGCTTTCTGGTGGTGCCGTGGGCGGATGGGATGGTTATGATACCCTGTTTTAACTCTCCTTTTCGAGCCTCTCCTTTTTTGTTTTCTTTGTGTTAGAAGCGGGTTTCTGGTCGCCTGCGTCTATGGTCTCTCTTTTTATTTCCTTTTTTTCTCCTGGTGAACGGCATTGCATTTTCGTGGCGCTCGGGATGGGTAGGGGGTTGGGAGTACATATACCCCTTAGAAGGTGATTTTGAGTTTTTGATGATCTTGGAAGAAGGAGGGGGAGGAGGAGATGTATGAAGTAGCGGTGGTAAGAAAAGCAAATACTAGAAGACCATAGTTGTCGTATGTGCAAACCTACTTGTGTTGTGATATGTAGCCTTTTGCCCCTGTTATTGCACCGCTCTCCAGAGAGAAACAATGCATTCCAGAGATCGAAAGTGATGGTCGTTAAAAACCCGAGAGTAAAATCTTTCATACTGGCAGTGAGTAACTCGGGTTATTTTTCTAGCAATACTGATTTTCGTGTGGGCTTCCGACTCGCCTTGTCTTTTACAGCTCCTCCTCTTTACATTTTATAAGCTAACCCTCGGGAGCGAATCGACGCGGAAGCAGAGGGAGGAAAGGGACAAGTGAGACAGACTGCCATATTCGGTTACAATTAGCGGCAGCAGACGGATAGTTTCTACGCGTTTTTAACTAGCAGTAAAAGACGAATCTTCCACGCTTCCCGGCAGGTAATCTCGCGAAGAAGAAATTGCTGGTTTATAGACACATGCATGTAAATACCATACTGAGACTGACAGCAGCCCGTTGCTCGAAACCGCAAAACGCAATATCAGGTTGATTCCCCCCTCTCCCAAAAGTTGAAGAATCGGAGAACCCGCTAAACCCCTCCCACGACTCAAATCAAAGACTCATCTTCTTCGTCCCTTCGGCCAGAATCCTGTCAACCTCATCCTTGTGTTTCGAGAAATTATCCACCAAATCATCCCTATTTCCCAGTTAGCGGTCGGTCTCCCTTTCTCTCTTCCTCTCCCTTTCTCTCTTCCTCTCCCTTTCTCTCTTCCTCTCCCTTTCTCTCT